>JAEANM010003075.1:8140-23060 GCA_017656035.1 Myanophis thanlyinensis | reverse complement strand
GGGAGGGGAGTGGAGGGAAGAGGAGAGGAGAAAGGAATGATGGATGGAAGGAAGGAAGGAAGGAAAAGGAAGAGATGGTGAAGAGAAGAAAAGACAGGGATGGATGGAAGGAGAAAAGGGATAGAGGAAGGAAGGAAAGAACGAGAGATGGAGAAAAGAGGAAAGAAAGGAAAAGAGGAAGACGGACGGATGGAAGGAAAGACGGAAGGAAGGGAGAACGGAAGGAGAGATAGTGAAGAATGGAAAGAAAAGGAAGGATGATAGAAATGGAAGAAGAAAATGAGAGATGGAGAAAAGAGAGGCAAGAAAGGAAAAGGGGAAGGGAAGGAGGAGGGAGGGAGGGAGAAGAAGAACAGGAAGGAAAGAATGAGATGGAGAAAAGAAGAGAGGAAAGAGAAAAAAGAGGGAGAAAGGATTGATGGATGGAAGGAGAAAAAGAAGAATGGAGGAAGGAAGGAAGGAAGGAAGGAAGGTGTATGGCACAGCTGGTAGTCCAGTGTTTTAAATTGAGGAGGGGTCCCTGTAAAGGGCTAGGGGTCCTTCCCTCTCCTTTGTATTTCCAAATATTCTTCCCAGAATCCCTTGTTCTTGTGTGATGGGAGGCTATATAAATTGGATCATTAAATATTAGCCCCCCCCCCCCCGCCTGTCCAGTAGCCCACCGTTGGCCCCCATGGGAGGGGGGGCCAGAGGTGTAGGTGGGGGAAGGTTGATTCCCTTTTCCCTGCAGTCTTGGCTGGGGGGGGGGGGCGGTGGGCTTCCTGCTCTGCCCGCTCATGGCTGCCCGCTTGGCTTGGCATCTGCAAAGGGCCGGATTCCTGGGGGGGGGGAGATGGGGGGGGATTAAGACCAGCCCACATCGCTTCATCTTGCAAGGACGCTTCATGTAAACGGGAAAGATCTTAATTAATAGCAAAAATCCCTGAATTTATTCCTTTCCGTTCCGTTCCTTTCCTTTTTTTTCTATTTCCTTTCCTTTTCCTTTTTCTCTCTCTCTTTTTCTCCCTCTTCCTCTTCCTTCCTCCCCCAGGAGCAGAGGAATTCGGTGGCTCACCCTTTCCCCTACCCGTCGCCCGCCTACAGCTCCCACCCGCCCCCCCACCGCCTGCCGGCCATGGCGCCCACTCCCCGCACACCGCCAGCACACCGCGCCCCCCTCGAGCCCCACGGCTGCTCGGCCCGGCCCAACGGAAGTGACCTTAGAGACGGCCGAGTCCCCCGGGTGCGTCCAGACTCCACCACCACACCAGCAACGTCCGCCTGCGTGCCTTATGCCCCACGCCCAACCCCGGGAGGACCCACCACCACCACCACCACCACCAGCAGCAGCAGCAGCAGAGCGAAGAGAGGCAGCCAAAGCAGCAGTCCAGCCCGTGCTTCCAGTGCAACAGCTGCGCTTATTACGGGGCTGCGGCTGCCACGGACGATAACCTGCCGCTGCTCCTCCGCACTTCGTCGCCTCTGTCGGTCGCCTTCCGGACTCGCTCCTCGCCTCTTTCTTGCTCCGCAGCTTCCTCCCGCCAGGGCAGCCAGCTCAACGTGAGCGAGCTGACCCCTTCCAGCCATGCCAGTTCGATCAGGCAGCCGCACCACTATTCCCAGCCCTACCAGCACCACCACTCCCACTCTCACCCGTGCCATAGCGTGCACCAGCAGCACCAGCCGCCGCCGCCGCCGCCACAACCGGCAGGCAGCCCCAACAGCAGCACCGGCAGCCACCACTACCAACTTCAGCAGCAGCAGCAGCAGCAGCGCCGCGAGAGCAACCCGTTCACGGAAATAGCCATGAGCAGCTGCAGGTACAACGGCGGCGTCATGCGTCCTCTCAGCAACCTGAGCTCGTCCCGTAGGAACCTCCACGAGCTGGACTCCGAAGCTCAGCCGCTGCAGCCCCAGCCCGAGCCGCCGCACTCCAGCCCCACCGCCTCAGCTGCCGCCGCCGCCGCCGCCGGCCCCGAGATCGTGGTGTCCAAGCCCGAGCACAACAACTCCAACAACTTGGCGCTCTACGGATCTGGCGGCGGCGGCGGCGGTAGCCAGACCAACAGCGGCGGCAAAACCAGCAAGAAGAAGAACCAGAACATCGGCTACAAGTTGGGACATCGCCGCGCGCTCTTTGAGAAGCGGAAGCGGCTGAGCGACTACGCGCTGATCTTCGGCATGTTCGGGATCGTGGTGATGGTGATCGAAACCGAACTGTCTTGGGGCGCTTACACCAAGGTAGAGAGTCTGTCCGCCCACCGCGATCCACCGCCTTGTACCTTCTCGCCTTTCGTGTATCCTATTTCTTGTATCGTATTTCTAAAAGCATCTTTCCCTCTTCCTTTCCCTTATCTTCCCTTCCCTTCCCTTTTCTTTGTTTTGCTGCTTTTCGCATTATCCCCAGCTTTTTTATCCCTTCTCCTTCGCTTGCTTTAAGCATTTCCCCATCCTTTTCCTCTCTCCTTTCAGCTTTAGACTTTGGTCCTGAATGCTTGACTGAGCCCCCTGAAGAATGTTGACTATCAACAAACCCTTTCCCAGATGTAATCACAGATTTTTAATACCTGTGGCCCTAAGAGTGATGTTCCCAAGTCTGCATTCTAGGGAATCTGGAATGGGGAGCTTTCCAGGACAAGGAGCTGTCAGTGATAGTGCTTCAGTTGTCAACTTTTCCTTATGGAAATCATCTTTAGGGCAACTTTTCTGGATTGCTTTGTTGAGTGTCTGTTTTAAGTTTTCTTCCCCCTGCAGATATGTAGAATGCCAACTCAGTGGGTTTTTTTTCTCTCCCAGCAAATGGTGTGATGCATTATATTGTTCAAAGAGTAAGTTGGGAAGTTACTGATTTGTCCAATAGATGTTACCCTTGGAATATTTTCTCTAATATCTGCTTTGCATCATTTGTCGTCTTCCATACAAATACTAGGAATGGTTTGCCGCTAAGATTTCCCGCATTTGGCACACAGACATTAGCAGATTGTAGCTTCTCAACAGAGTAGCAACAGCTGAGTATTAAACATTCTTTCTTTGCTGCCAATGTTGCAAATCTGGAAAAGACATTGGATAGTTCCTTGATAACAGTAATAACCTTGAGAAAGTCAGCTCTTTAAATGAGTGGCTTTGAAGTCTTTACATTTTCTATGAAGCTATAATCTGAGTAAAGCAAAGTGTCTTTTGAGTTGAACTCAACTTCTCGGATATGTCCACACAGTTTTCTTGGCAACATTATGGAAGAGTTTTGTCACTGACTTCTGCAGTATTTTCAACTTCTCAGTCTAATTTATTGCCATGGTGTTCCTGGTAATCTTCCCTTTGACTCTGAAATTCTTAGCCTTTTGCTGTTAAAATGAATTTCCCAGCTGTGTAGCATTTGAGAATCATTTGTTGAGGATGGAGAAAAGGGCAACTCTATTACTCCTCATTATTTTGTCACCCTTAAGTATTAATCTATGGTCATGTAACAATTTTTAAAAAGAGTACTACCTGGCCAGTGAGCTAAATCCAGATAGCTATTATTTTTCTCTGACATCTTTCAAACAAGGGACAAAAAAATCAACATATAAAATATCTATATATTTTTTTACAGGAGTCGCTGTATTCATTAGCCCTCAAATGCCTTATTAGTCTCTCTACAATCATTCTGCTTGGTCTGATTATTGTATACCATGCAAGGGAAATTCAGGTATGTACCACTTATGAATCTGTATTTTTCAAGGACATCTCATAGAAATTCAGCAGACTGCATTAATGCATTTTTTTCCACTGGCTTGGCGATGCTGTATTGTTACTTATAAGACCTGAATATATAACTCTTGTGTGTTCTAGCTGTATTTACCTGTCTTTAAAGTTAATTTATTAATGTAAAAGTGAGGGACATAATGCCTGCTATTTTGCAATAAGTATATATTTGTTAATCCATTCTGGATCACATGACTAGGAAATATCCAGTCACTTATAAATATTAAACCTTGGTGATACTGTGTTAAACATCTCATGTACAAAGGCTTAAAAATGAAAAGATTATTAAAACATAGAGCAAAAGACTCTAAATTCTGTCCAAAAATGTTGCAAGATTTGCAATAACCACAGTAGTCTTAGAATTCAAAGTACATTTTGGTTAAACTGATTAGATCTGATGTTGAGGAAAGATTTTCATCTGATTCATTTCAAAATTAAAAGGCATAGCTCTTTTTCATATTAAAGTAATTTCAGCCATGGTCATTACCTCCATAAATAAGGAACGTCATAAAAGGTACCTTGTGTAGCCTGTACAACATTGAACAAAATGTTGTATTTTTTTCCATGAACAGAGAATGTTTTCATTGGTAGAGATAAATATTAGTATATAGTGAACAGTCACTGTAAGTCTGATAAGATATGCCCAAACTGAGCCATACATTATGCAGGTGTTCAAGGTCATATGATCTGATGGACTTAATTTGCATTAAAACATTAATATAAAATGCATTTACAGATTATAAAGTCATTAACCACCACACCTCTCTGATTAACTGACTATGTAGGAAAAGCTATCAGTTTTTAATAATTTTGAAATATTCCTTCTCTGTCTCAAAAGAAATAAGTGGTAAAGGCTTCTCTATTATTGCCTAGTGAACTTAATGGATAATAACTTGTAGTCTTACTCAAGAGAGTCTTTAGTTTTACATATTTGAAGAGATATTAAATAAACTATGACAACTTTTCCATCAGCATTGGAGTTGCCACGTCTACCTTTTTATTTGAAAATGGGATATAATGTAAATAAACATTTTAAAGTTTTGTAAATAGTTTTTTTAATATAGTTTCTTATGTAGTTGTTACTATTGTTAGCAGTTATTATTGCTATATATCTTTGGACCATACTAAATTTTAAAATATATACTTTCTGCTTCAATTTTTTTCAACACATGTTTTAGCTGGGATTAGTCAGTCCTTTTGAAATCTCTACCATTTTCTAATTACTGAACTTCACTATTCACATAAATATTAATACCAAAATTGATACACCCAAACAAAGACAAATGTAGCAATTTTCCAAAAGAAAATTCATCCTCCTTAACAAGGCAAATTTCACGGACAGATAAGGTTTCTGCTTTGACTCAAACAAGTGGTGTGATGGACAATGTTATTTTAATTCAGATTTTATTTTAAGTCATGTTTAGTTTTTCTCTAATGATTTAAATGCACTTGAAGGAAGTTTAGTTCAAATGATACAATTTAACAAAAGCAGGAAAAGCTTTTTCTAATTGTACTACAAGGAATCATTCAGTTATGAAGTTACTAAAACGCATTGTATTCAGAAATGTCAGAGTACTAAATAATGATTGTCTTGGGAGTGACACTTAATTCAGAAGTTATTTTAGTTTCAAAAAGTGACATATGAAATCATTCAGTGCAAACTATTTCCTTGAGCTTTCCTGTAACATAGTCCCTAGAGATCTTAGTGAAAGAAAGTTCAAACACTTGCATAGTGTTATTTTTTTTAAGAACTGGCCCCAGGCATTTTAAAATCAACCATAAAAGTGTTTGTATAGCATATAAAACTACATCCCAAATAATCTCATTTAGATTTCATGACTATATTTTGGAAATACAATGAACAGTTTCATTATCTCTGCCTCTTATAATAACAGTGATCTTCATTCTTTTTACTGTTATGTGGAACAATAGAAAAATTAAAAAAAAAAAAACCACATACACAATGCACCATAAAACAAGGGTTACTATATTAAACTTTTCTCTACTGGAAAATATAAATGATCCTGCATTCATTTAAATCAGGGGTCTTCAAACTTGGCAATTCTGGGTGTTGAAGTCCACAAGTCACAAAATTGCCAAGTTTAAAGACCCCTGATTTAAATGAATGCCAATAGTTGTTGTTTTTTAACTCAATTTGTATTGAAAGATAATACACCAAGCAACCTACATTGTTCAGTACTGTGGACAGCTCTAAGGAGCAGAAAAGGGTTTTTTTGTACCAAGTTTAAGGCATTTAAGTATCTGCGTTGTATGTATGTATATCTATTCATAAGTTATTCCCAGTATTCTGGAAAACCTAAACTTACATTTATGCTGAATGGTTTTATTTCTAAATTGGTATATTTATATAGCATAGCATATATTTACATTTAATTGCTGTTTTTATGTTCTGAATAAATGTGAGAACTATGTTAGTGAAAAGAAAGGAAAATGTATTTCACCTTTCTGTAGAAATTCAAAAGTGAGAACATCTCAGCTAAAAACTTTTGCGGGTGGTGGTGGTGGTAGAGGATTTCTCAAGCTAATAAAATAAGTATACTGTTCATGCTCTAAATCTAACTTTTCTGATAAAAATTTTTTACCATGCCACCGTTAAAATAAAAAGGTCATTACCAATATATACTGTATATTTTCTTTCTGTAAGAATTTTAAACTACATCGAAAATTTTAACATCTTATTTGTGCTTTTTTAAAAATTGAAATTGTCAAAACCCTTCCATGTTCAGTCCTTAATGCCAACTACAACTTCATGGTGTCATTTGATTCTGTTATATTACAGAATATGACCCATTAGTCTAAATATCTTATATTTCAATTCCAAGAAAATGTAGACAAAGTAATGGGATATACCTAAACTTATATAAACAGTGCCTCCCTGATGCAACGATGTTTTTCTGAAGCAACCTTATTTAGCCTGGTACTCCTCCAGATGTTTTGAAATTGTGTGATATATCATGAGAGTATCATATGGAGGTTTGTTCTAGTGTCTCTAAATTCTTGCTTTTAAAAGAAATACATGTGAATAAAAGTTTTGAAATATAAGAATTCATGTATAAGATTAACATGGTGCATTAATGCTTGGTTTTAAGAATTAACATTGACATTTAATTTAAAACATGGAAATGAACCATATGCATATATACAATAATAGTTCCTTACATAGTTTCTGTCTAGTCCTGTCATCAGTGTCCATAAACAACCAGAAATTGACAGAAATATGTTATATGTATTATCCAGAAATATTTATTGAATCCCTTGTTCCATTAAGTAGATTCTTCAATTTAATATGATAATAGAAATCACTACAATGCTTAATCATTAGGTTTAACAATATTTGAGTCAGTTTTCATTTCGGAATATAAGTTTGAGACTTCTGAAACTAAGACGTTATTTCAGAGATCAAATTTGTCCCCTTCATATGGGCTAGTTCAGTGGCTCCCAACCTTTTGGGCACCAGGGACCAGTTCCACAGAGAGAGCTTTTCCTGTGGACTGGAGGGGGCATGTTTTTGTGTGCTCCTCCATGGATGGGGCTTCACTTGTTTGTATGGCCAGTTTCTGGCATTCTGCGGCCTGGTGCCAGTCCATGGACCAGGGGGAGGGGTTTGGGGAACCCTGGGCTAATTGATACATGAATATTTTCAAAATTCACAATTTATGATGCTACTAAGAATTAAAATAAAATAATTTATCTTGCATATATTTTGCCAGTCGTTAAAATACATATTTATTCTAAGAAGAAATGTAGATGGTATTCTATGTCAATTAGATTTTAATTTAATTTAAATTAAGTGTAAAGGCATGTAGATGTTATCTAATGGATGGAAGAGTGGACTTTTCCTCTCTGCAACTCTTTACATAGTTAATTTAGGACTTCCTGGAGTGTCGGATATTTGGGGCCCTGACTTGCAGTGCTTCTGGTCCTCCTTCACTAGGCAATTCTAATCAGTTGTTATGGGGAAGGAGAGGTAATCATTGTGGCCACTCTGTGCAGTGCTGCAGGGGATAGTCCTCTTCTCTTACTGTTTAAGATGAAGCTGCTGGAGAGAAGCCATTTGTATAAGCCCTTCAAGGTAGACCAAACTTGAACAACAAAGTTATGAATAGTAAAAGTCTTTTTATTATACAGTAACAAAATCTTGCAAATTGGAACGTGCCTCCCTGTCTTTACTATAAAGAAAACTAGGGAGGGACAAGTCTGAGTTGCTTTCCCCAATTTCATTCCTATTTCGGACTTAGATTTGTCTTATCTGTCTGTTGCTTGGTTGTTGTTTTTCCTTCTTTTCATCAAGGTTAATTCTCACAGACCATTAAATCTAACAGTTCAGTTATAGTATCACAGTTGCTCTGGCTGGACTGGAGATGGTTGTGGAGGTCCTTTCCTAGTGTCTTGAGAGTATAAGGATCTAGATGAGAACAATTACATTGGAGGTAAACTTAGTGTTAGTGTTGATACATTGGTGTTCTCCTATTCATCAATTACTTTTTGATGGAAAAACAACATCTCTGAGAGAACTGGCCTTGACTTGAGGCCCTTTCTGGACTCAGGTTCTTACTAAACTAGCCGCTAGAGTCTGTGATCATGGAACTCTGCCCAACTGACTGATGTGCCAGTTATAAACGTATCTGGAATGAGAGGATCAAGCTACAATGATGACTCATGCCCTTATCATTAAGAAAAAGGATTACTGTGGTGCGTTCTACATGGTGTGGCTTTTAAGAACTAGCATCAGCAGCATAAAACACTTGTTATTCAAATCCAACACTGGCTCCCTATTGGCTTCTGGTAAAATTTAAAGTAATGGTTTTAATCTACAAAAGCCCTGCATAGCTTGAAGCAACCATATTCTGCATCAAGAAAATCTGAAGAGAAATTGATTTTCTGTTGCAATGATGACCTTCTGGAATAATCTCCCCGTTGATATCAGGCTTGCCTTTTCTCTGAGAACATTCAGGAAACAACTAAAGATGGAGCTCTGCCATATGGCATTTTGCTAGGGAATGGACATCCTGAGATTCTTTTGCTATTGTTTCACATTTTAAATGTGTTATTTTTAAATCTACCATGGGTGTTTTAATGCTGTATTTGTTTGACCTCTGTTACCATGGATGTTTTATTGTTCCTTATTGCGGATGTTTAGATTTTGCTCTAAACCATCATGAGTCAGTTTATTAAAGTTGGTGATACAGGTTTAGGAAACAAATAAGCAAGAAAGATAAAGAAGCTTTTCTTACAACATATTTTATACTGGATAACATAACTATCAAGGCACAAAGGATGTTTAATGTAATTAATAATCTTAAAAAGGAATCAATTTTCAAATGAAGCTACCTAGAGTACATGCTTTTATTAATTGGTTTATTCTAAATTAGTAAAATAAGTCAAGTAAAAGTGTTTCTTTTCTTCATAATAAAAAAAAATCAAAATTTTGCAATAACAATAACACATGGCTTCGTTGTGCAGATTTTTTTTATCATTGTCCTTTGTGTTAAATTTCACAGATAAAAACATTCATATGTATAAAAATATAGTTTTAACTGTACTAATCCCTGACATAGGATAGATTTTGTTAACTTTATGTGTATGCATGTATACATATATTCATACATGAAATTAGAGTTGATTCTCTCTCCCTTTGCAATCTGCTAAGCTCTTCCAAGCTACCTTGAACTCTTGGGGGTAAGAGTAATGAGTGAAATGGAAATTAGAGGGTGAGCAAGGGTGTGGAAAAACTGTTACTAGTCTAGTGTAGCTTTCCAAACAACCCTTCTATTGTATTGAAGAGAAAACCTAGCAGTGTACTTTTATTCCTAATCAGCTAAAAGAAACACCTCTAGAATCATCTGGAACAATTTTGGAATATTCACACTTAGTGGTGGAACAGCAGAGACCGTGACAAAACACACTAGTTTCAAAATGATGACACGTGCATCTCAATGTCATTATGCAATAATTATACAACTATGTAATGCTGTGATGACGCTGGATGCAAGCATGCCATTAATTTTTGCCTTCCTTATGTTCCCATTGAATACATACGGTTGATGGGGCTTTATACTGAAGGAGTTTGAATTGGAGTGAGATATTGGATCTGTTTAGGATTATTACATAAGAAAAGAATGAGGCAACCAGGTTATTGGCTGAAACAGTACTGAAAGAAAGCAATAAAGAGAGGGGCGAAGCTTATCATAATTTAGCATTAGCTTTAATTGCTTCAAAAACATTTATATTTCAGATTATTTCTTCTTCATCCTATAAACGAGAGATTTATTTACACACACACACGCATGCACACATGAAAACCAAAGAGGAAAACAAAAACGATTTTCAATAGAATTTAATTTTGAGCAAATTAAATTGGTTAAATATAATTATTAAGAATATGAAAATTTTTAAAAATTTAGAAGAAAGTGGTTTGGACTTCATTGTGCTCAGTACTTTTTTTTTCTACTCATTAAAATATTTTTCAGATATGTCTGCTTTAAGAGTTGATTTATTTAAGTCAATATGCCTCTTAAAACAGTCATAGTTTTATTTAGACTTCAATAAATAGGAAATAGCATATTGTCTTAAAATATAATATGGTTATCTACAGTGTATTTAATCATTTCCATTCCTCCATGACCATACAATTTGCTACTAACTTTTGGAAAGGCAAATTGAATTTTTTTAGATTTGTTGCTAACAATGGATCGCTAGTTATTCGGCAGTATTGCCCAGTTTCCTGCTTTCTTTATTTAGTCAATTCATTGTACTGACCTTGCACTTCTCATGTTTCCTGATTTAGGCTTGTGTGTATGTGTGTTTGTGTGTGTATACTTTAGGAGCTTTGGGATTAGGTCTGTGACATACTGTGATAGATGTGAATTTAAAAAAAATGTGTATTGGTATTGACTGATTGATTCAATTTGATTTATACTTCAGCTATCTGCTCTGGTAAACATCACAGGACTACAAATATAAATCATAATGAAAAAGCTCTGACACATTCTTGCCTTGATTTTAGTAAATACATGTTTTCATATATTCATTGTATCAAAACTGGACCCAGTAAAACATGGTGCAAAAATGACTTATTTCATGATTCCCTTTAAAAGTGTAAATGGAAATACTCTTAATAGCTGAATTTGTTCTTATCTGGAATTAACTGTGACATAACAGTATATATGATTTTATTGTCTTTAAGTTTCTAATTCTAGTAATTTCCTTTTTTATTTTCTGTTTTTCATTTTGTTTGTGATAATAGGTTGTTTCACCATTTTTATGTTATATATGTATCATATTATATATGTTTAATACTTTGGGGAAGTGGTGGCGAACCTATGGCATGCATGCCAGAGATGGCACTCAGAGCCCTCTCTGTGGGCACACATGCCATTGTCCCAGGTCAGCTCTACATGTTTCTCCATGGCATTTTTCGACATCATTTGCAGGGAAACAGAACTTTCCTTACAAACGATGAAACAGAAGCAAAGGGTTGTGATACCCCACCTGCCGCCAGCCAGCTGGTCTTTGGGTTTCCGCCATGCATGCTCTCACCTTGCAGTTTGGCCATTAGGTCTCTAAAAGGTTCGCCATCACTGCTGGGTATCGAAAATTAAACTTATGTGAATTGAGACTGTGAAAAGAGACTACATTTCTCTATGTTCGGCAATTAAGAATGAAATAACAGCTTATTTTTGTTTATAAACCTAGATGCATAAGTCTGATTAATATTCTAATCTGAATAGATAGAACCAAAAACATTACATTATATATTTTATCTTGATCATGAATATTCAGAATTGTGTCACAGATTTGTGTGTAAACTCTTTAGGTATGCTGTATCCTCTCCATTATGGCTACAATTTGGGAAGAAAAAGACTGTTTTGAGAAAATATATTCGGCCTCCATGCTTGTTATATTAAGACAGTATGTATAGCAACAAACATAATCCTCTTGCCTATTACAATTAACTGTTACAGTGCATTGTTATTACAATGTTGTGTTGTATTTTAAAAAAGAAACCCTTAACTTAAAATTATGGTAGGAAATAAATACCATAGTTAATCATATAATTCAGACCCATTCCTAACGACCAATCCATGCATAATGCCAAATCTTAATATATTTGGGTTGACTTTGATTTCACACATTCTGTAATCTAAGACAATATGTTTCTATAAATGAAACCATGGCTTATAAGGATGCAAGAATGGTGAACCGAGCTGAGAATGGAGTTAGGAACAGAAGTAGAAAAAATATGCTGATTTTAAATTAGGATTATGGTATTAATGATTATATAACATTTTGCCAATAATCTACCTTTTAAATTACACTGTAAAAAGATATATTGTTTCTGATAAAAAAAAATAGAAGGGAAAAAATTAAACTATATCAAGAATAGAATTTCTAAAAGATTGCACAGTAAAGTACAATTGTTTAAATGTGTTTTAATAATTCAGATGTGAATACCTTTATTAGATCATGTTGATAAGATTACACAGAAATGACAGAACCATTCAGAATACTCCTAGAATATTCATTGTTGATAGGACAAGTCAGCAGATATGTGGAAAGTGGTAAACATGTTTGTTACTTCTTCTTTAAACCATTGGATTAATGTGCAGTAATAACTTTGTTATCTGTTTCCCCACCAAACAGCTGACTTCATAAATTAACATTTGTGATGTTCTATTCTACTCCATTATTTATTTTCTGATCAGTAGAGTCTTATCTTGAACTGAATTATACTTGAATTGCTTGCTACCCAAATGTTTAATAAATTATTAGAATGACATAGCAAGAATGTTATTTGCTATTTATATATACATAATATAATTAAAAGATATATAGCCAAACAACTCACATAACTCCTGAGCATGCTGATTATTTTTAAGAGTCAAAACAGATTGCCTTTCTCTATAATCTCTGTATAATCTATATAATCTGTATAAATCTGTATAAATCCAGACATTCTAAATTGCCAGTGCCAATTTTTATTTTTTAAAGTTTCTTCTTAACAACTATAGATTTTCAAATGAAAAATATTTTCTTATTCCAGTAAAATGTAAAATATCACTCTTTGCTAAGCAGAAATCTTTTTTATCACAGAAGTTTATGTTAATAATAAAAATTTGAATGTGCCTATCTGATTTATCAAAATAATAGTTTATTTTCTAATAGAATATAAATGGCTATGCCATCAAGATCCATGTTTGATTTTGAGATTGTAATATATATAAGCCTTAAAAAGTTCCTCCCTGAACAGTTAAACTGTCTTTATGTTGATTTTATAATTGTTTTAGATCTAGTAGAGGCCAGTGGTAGAGGAGTTTGTTGCTATTGGAGACTGAAATTCAAACACCAAGTTCATATTTGTTTATATTTTTTTCCTGCTGCACAGCAAAAATATCAACTAGTTATATGTCTGAACTGGCCAAACAATATGAGTGTGAGATTGTTGTAATGATTTGTTTTCACTTGTAACAAAATGGTAGAATAGTAAATGTGATAGTTTTACTACTAAGGGCCTCATCTGCTTCCAATTTAAATGCAGTTCTAGGGTTGATAACCTCACTCAATAATTGTATATCCTGTAGATGTTTATCAAATGAAATAGATTTATACTAAATGCTTTTGGTAAAGGCAAACTTAAACATTGAAAGTATCAGATAATATGGCTACCAGGTTTTGTTTATTTTTTATTTTCTTATTTATTTATATCCCATCTTTATTATTTTTACAAATAACTCACAGAGACAAACATATCCAACATCTTCCCCCTTCTATTTTGCCCACAACAATAACCCTGTGAGGTGGATTGGGATAATAAAACAAAGTGTATTTAATTAATTTTTCATGAGAAAATTTAAGTGTTTTAGTATATTGTTAATACTATTTCCACTGAATTTGGTTGATTGTTCCTGAAACCTAACCTTTTGGGAAGATATATTGGATGTGAATTTGTTACTTAAGAGTATTATTGCTGAGTTTTTAAACATTTTTTATTGATTGCCACATCACCAGTACTATAATAGATTGATCTGTTTTCCCCATATGAATAAATTCAAATAAATGCTTGACATTTTTGAAGTTTAAAATCTTTAGGAATGCCAAGCTTAGTTACATACTGCTTTTAAAAATACATTTTGCACTTCTTTATATATTTACCTGAGAACCCTAATGAGTTAATGGGGATATCTATTTCTAGATATGCTTAAGTATGCACTGATAATTCCTATTCTCATCTGCATAGAAAAAAGACATTAAAAGTTGCTTTTTAAAAATAGTTTAATTTTCACTTCAATGTATTTATTAAAATTAATTTGTAAAAAAACAAATTATACCTTTAATAATCATAGATTGCTATGAGTGCTTTAATTATCACTGTTGACAAAAAGGAGCAAGAAAGCAGAATTATTTCTTGGAGCAGGGACTAACATACATATTGATGACAAGCCTAACAGTCTTATATATATTTATCAGAGATATATATCAGATAAACACAAATAGTTTTAACCTTTTAATCATATTCCATTTATGACTATTTTAATCCATTGATCTTGCTGGATTATATGAGTATTCATGCACAAAACATTTCTAGTTTACGTCATTTGCTAAGATTGAAACACATTTAAATGACAAGATAGGCTGCCTTAGATTATCTTTTAGAGCAGTGCTTCTCAACCTTGGCAATTTCCCAGCTAGTATATGGAATGGGGAATTCTGGGAACTGAAGTTCATACCACATGTCTTAAAATTGGCAAGGTTGAGAAACACTGCTATAGAGAGGAAGTATCATTCAGAATATACTGTACTTTTCCATATTTGTTAAAGCTAATATTTCCCTAATACTGAACTTCTACATTCTTTTCCAGTTATTTATGGTGGACAATGGAGCAGATGATTGGAGAATAGCCATGACTTATGAGCGCATTTTTTTCATCTGCTTGGAAATTTTGGTATGTGCTATTCATCCTATTCCTGGCAACTACACTTTTACATGGACAGCTCGACTTGCCTTCTCCTATACCCCATCTACAACAATAGCCGATGTGGATATAATTTTATCCATACCTATGTTCCTGAGACTTTATCTTATTGCCAGAGTTATGCTTTTGCATAGCAAACTTTTCACTGATGCCTCATCCAGAAGCATTGGAGCACTAAACAAGATCAACTTCAATACACGTTTTGT
>JAEANM010003074.1:0-23060 GCA_017656035.1 Myanophis thanlyinensis | reverse complement strand
ATAAATAAATTAATAAATAAATAAATTCATTTCAGATAGAGTGAGAATAATTTAATCAGGGGAACCACAATAACTAGTTTCTTCATATTGTCTGAAATGTATCTCAATTTACTGGCCTTCATTTACTTATCTCTCTGGAAAATACAGTGAGCAACATGCGATCTACCAGGTGTTTCTGCATCCTATCATCTTTCATTAAGTGCCATGCTAGATAGCATAGATGACATTTATCATTCAGATGTATCTAGATCACTTGTTGGCTAGTTCTAAAAAAAAAAAGCAATAATAAGAACATCCGGAACTTAAAATACTGGAGTCAGCAGAAAGATAGATCTAATTTCTGAATACTTTCATGCCTTTGCAAGAAGCAAACGCTTTTCTGCATTATTAAAGATTCAATTCTTCTTTCTTTCTTTTTAAAAGTGTCCTTTTTATGTAAAAATTACAAAGCAGATCTCACCTCAAATTCTAACTGAATGTCACATTGTGTTTAGGGAGCAAAGCACCTACACTAGGCATTTGACTGTTATTCTAGATTTCCCATTTGAATTCATTCTGTTGGAAACATTAATCTTCTGAGCAGTTTATAAATTATTTCCTGCCTATTCCACATTACTTGGATTCTATCGCATGTGATCAAAAGAAGCTCAACATTTCTTTCTGGCATTTTGTTCCTGAGTAAAATGGTTTATTTTTCTAAGCTGTACTATATTAATGCAGTCAGTTGCGGGTATTCCGCTTTTTAGCTACATGTGCAAGCTGGAAGAAAACAGAAGGAGGATAGATAAGGGATTTCTAACTCTTACACAAGCTATTTACAGATCAGGATTTAGGTCTCTCAACGGGATTAAGATTAGAACATATCAAAACATCCAGTACTGATAGAAGCAAATTCTCAGTCTTGTGTGACTGAAGTGCAGTATATACTGTATTTTAAAAATACGAATGGATTCATATTTGTCTTGAGATTAATGTGAACAATTCAATAGAACATATTAATTATATGAATTTATCATATTTAGATTATTAGATCAATCATTTCATTGATGCTTTCTTCTGTTTTTCAGCTTTGTGAGGTTGAGTCCTCTGAAACAGTGGTAGAATTCAAATTTTTTTACTACCGGTTCTGTGGGCATGGCTTGGTGGGTGTGGCTTGGTGGTTATGTGACTAGTGGGTGTGGACAATTCGATGTCACTCATGTTGAGGGATGCTTTGCCTCAACTCTTGTGACCATGGAGATGCTGCAATGGTTGTAAGTGTGAAAAACAGCTATAAATCACCTTTTTCAGTGCCATTGTAACTTTGAATGGTCGCTAAATGAACTCTTGTAAGTCAAGGATTACCTGTACAAAAATACAAAAGCTTCTTTGCTTGCAAAAAGCTGCCCTAAATACCAACCATTAGATTAGAAATACCTGCAAGCTTGAGTTACAAATCAGGCAGGGTACCAGAGCACCTTGAGGAATTAAAATAGTTAACATGCAAGGATAGCTATCAACAGCCAACTCTTGGTCATAAAGTAAAACCCGTTAACAGAGGTCATTTAAGCTCTCCAGAAAGAACACACCCAGGAGAAGCAGTTCTTAGATCAATTTGCACCACTTAAAGATATCATCTGGTTTCACTTACTTCATAAGATATCCTAAGGAAATCATCCAGATTTAAAGAAAGATCACATGCACCCCTGAAAGGCAGTAAAAAAAAGTGCCAAGCTTGCATCCTACCTCTTGGAAGTACACCTCAAAAGGTCAGTGTCAAGAACCACTAAAGCAATGAAGGAAGACCCCCTCCGCAGATAGAAAAAGAAACCATAAGGTAGGAAAAAAAACCAAACACAATACAAATAATTCTTTTAAAACTAAAACACAAGCTCATTTCCAGAATTCACACCCCAAGCAACTCAAGTGTAAACACTTGAGATAAGCCTAACTACAAAGAAAGCAATTAATGGAATGAAGCAAAGGAGGAAACACAGTAACTGTTGCTTGTTAAACCAATTACCAGAACAAATAGATATAGCAACTAGCCAAATTTCTGAAGCTGATTCTTTTCAGGAACAGAGATTAACCTTTTTCCTTCCAAAGATGAATAGGGAAAATTATCCCACCAATAAAAACAGGATTAAACATCACCAAACACAGAATTAAATTTCACCAAAGTTACAATGTAATAAGGGGAGAGGCAGTTTCTGAAAACAGGGCAATAAAGATTAGGCTAGAAACAACTGCCTTATTTACAGGATTAAGCCTGTAAAGTTAATCTTTACAGGATTAATCATGTAAAGTGGAAAAAACAAAAGGAGATTTCTTCTAACAACCTGTTCTCTGAACTGATTAGAAAATTTACTACTGGTTCTAGTGAACCTGTGCTCTGAAATCTAAAGAACAAATATCCAAGAACTTCATACGTGCCTAGACTTGAGAAGAATTTTGAGTTTCCTTACTGCCAAGGACATAATATATCCTACTTGATTTCCATGTCCTTCTTCAACTTGGAATGAATACTACTACAAATTTAAAAGCTCCTGTAAGTAAAAATGACAATGTGAAAGTGAGTGAGGTATGCTGGATTTTTATAAAAGTGTGGCTGCAGTTTTATCCTATGGTGTCTCGATGATAGTATTTGTTTCCTGAAGGTCAATAAACAACCCAGAGCACATCTTCCCTAGCAACCTATATCTGGATAAGCAAGATAAATAGTCAAAAAAGAAACAATACTTTAATCAAGGAATCTTAGAGAAAGAAACTACATCACAACCAAAACTGATAGAGCAAGTTACTATATATAAACAGCCAGCAAAACCCTGCTGTCCTTCATACCGATGATGTTATCTGACCTAATATTGTCCCAAAAGTTCTTTTTGGAAAAGGCATCTAGACTTTGTTTTTTCCTTGAAGACATTTTGCTTCTCATCCAGGAAGCTCTGACAAAATGGTGGAGAATTGAAGGATTGAATGGAATTGGAAGACTGAGTCTCTGCAATTGTTCATGCATGTATGTGCATGCTTAGCTGGAGGTAAGTTGGCCTATAGCTTGTGTGCCCAGCAAGATGGCTCTGCGTGCCATCTGTGGCACCCATGCCATAGGTTCACCATCATGGTTATAGGTCATCCTGACCAAGGCCTGATAGGACTTGATGCCTAAAATCGCACCAAGTTCTCTACTTTGACTATAGTACAAGGCAGATTTCTTTTGTACTCTCCAATGGTGGGATGCTGCCTGGTCGCACCAGTTCTAGTGAACCGGGAGTGGCAATGTCCTATATCCTTTTCTTTTTCTTCTTTTTAGCTCAGCTGAATTGTCTGGCACAGCTGTTTTCTACTCCTCCACAGCCTTCCGACTTACCCGGTCTGCCTCAGGTAAGCTCAATAGCTGCAGTTTGGAAATTGCACGGCAGCATGGATGGCGAAGCGTGTGGTCACAGAACCACTAGTAAAACTGGTTGCATCCCACCACTGGTACTCTTCTTAGTCTTGAAAGACCTTACAGTTGCCTCCATGGCAGGTTGGAAAGCTGAATAAATCTCAAATAACTCAGGAGTCATGTCATCCCACTTCTAGGGTTACCAGATAACTGGCAAAAGGAGGACACATCTTCCTTTTTGTCCTCACGTCCTCCATCCATCTGGCGTAGACTTAAAATAAAATATTGTCCAGATTTTTTTGAGGGTTTTAAAATTGAATTGTTTTTAAGAACAATAATTTATCAAAATTTTGACTATTGTCACCTTATAAATTGTCTGTTCTTTTATTTCACCGACACCTAGATTTACATAATTTAGTCCAGCAATTGGTTTCAGCCTAGCTCTCCCCAATCAACAATCCCTTTAGTCAGAAGATCACATGAGTATATATTTCACATTGCAAATTCAAATTCAAATTCAAATTTATTGGTCACATACACAGTCATACATGGTACTATATGCAGTGAAATGCTTACGTGACCGCCTATGACTGTGAGTAAGTTAAGGCAAATGGGAGGGTGGGGTAGGAAATAAGTTAGGGATAATTGGGAAGGTGGGAGTTAGATACAGTCATGGTTCCTATTGTAGTCCTGAGTGTTCTTGTGGTTCCTGGTTTAGTGTCCGTATTGCCTGTGGAAAGAAGCTTTTTCTCATTCTCTCTGTGTTTGCCTTCAGAGAGTGAAGACGCTTTCCTGACCGCATCATGGTAAACAGTCTATTGTTGGGTGGCTGGGATCCTTCATTATCTTCTTAGCTTTGGTTCGGCAGCATTTGTTGTAGATGGAGTGCAGCTCAGGGAGTTTGGTGCGGATGATTGCCCATTACCAATTCTACAGTATATTATCACTAGCATATTTCTCAAAAATAAACATTTGTTAGAAAAATGATGTGATTGAAAAACCAGTCTTTCTGATGCTGGAAAAAGCAAGTTCATATATACGTAGGCAATTTTTCAGTGTATATTTTGTTACAGATACCAAGAAGGTTAAACAATCAGTGTATCCTTCCTCAGCAGATTTATTCCTCATTCCAACGGTTCGTGGCCCACTTTGCCTGTTCAGTTACCTGGTAGCCCTATTCACTGCTTAATTAACTTAATTTTTTTTGTTCTGTTTGAAAAAAAGAGCAGCAGAAGAGGAAGTATTCTGAAATGGCTTTTTCTGTGATCTATGCCCAAGCAAAGATGGAGATAGATGGAAAGCAGACACTTGTTTTTCCCTCCGTGAGTCTTCCTTCATGCAGAGGAATTTTAATGGATTCTGTTTTCCTTTTTATAAGAATTACCTAAGAAACAACACAGAGGACAGGGAAGGAAACTTGAATTAATTGTACATAAACCTGCTGAGGACAGTTTTAATGTTTACTTTAGAATCAAATTCTACACAGCTGAATAATAAAGATACAAGAAATGCTGAAATGATGTCACTATATTACATCTCTGAGGAATTAATGGTGTTTACCTGTGATGCAAGTTTTAAAATGGTTATTTACAGAGCTTTGGGCAGGGTAATAAAATGATGTTAAGATTTATATTGTAAATAGCATCTTAACAGGACTTTTCCACACATCCTGAATTATAAACCCTGTTAGGTTGCTTTCATTGAGGGGAAAGAGCCAGCTTTTTGGATGTAAATATCCTTCCCTGTCATGACCCTGAATATTTAAAATGAGGTAAGAGATTTGTGTCTAAATTCTAAAGAAATGATATCAATCTGACCAATCTCTCTATACAATCTTTCCTGTTCTTCAGGAATTTAACTACTGACCCCAATCCAACAATGAAAATGTGTGATTACAATTCTTGTCCATTATGGCAGCTTAAGTCTATATATCAAATTGTTATGTGAGCAACAGTGAGACAACTCTAGCAGTGATTGCATTACAGCAGCCACTATAGGCTCCGGTTTTGATTGCTTTCCTTTTTTATTGCCTCTTAAAAACATTTTTCTGGGCTTTGTGAAAAACGTATTGTGGACGTATGTTTTGCAACTGCATTTTGATATGAAGAGATTATTACCTCAGTTCAGAATTAGAAGTCACTTGGATATTATCTTTCAGCCAGTCTCAAGTGGGACAGATGCTGAGGAGAACAAATTCCAGCTATCTTCCAACCTCCCAGAGTGCCTGCAAGATTGCACATATTTTAGTTTTATCATTCGACCAAAAGGTCCATTCCATTAAAAAAATGTTTTTTAAAAAACTAGGAAATCTGAGCAGCACTTTAAAAGAGCTGCAGCCTTTAAAGTGTGCTACATGGCTTCTAAGCTTTTTAATGTTGTTTAAAAACTGAGGGGAATCTAATGCAACTTCTGATGTAAAGTAAATAGTAATGTTACCTCCAGGACCTGGCTCTTCCTACTTTTCTCTATATTATCTCAGAATACATAGCCAGCTGAAATGTTTCAGAGGCCTGAAAAATATATGTAGGCAGAAGCCAATTTATCTAAACTGAACTCTATTTGAAAGAGACTTTCTGTTGTATTACTGGCCAAGCTAAACATGTGGTGAAGGTCAGATATTTTTTTTGGGGGTGGGTGGGGTGGTATATAAATTTGATTAAATAAATAAATAAATAAAATAAATAAATAAATAAGAAACCTCTTTGACTGCTCATTTAAGCTGTGTCCTTAAATGTCTACAATTTTTCCCTAAATCTGAATTATATTCAACACTTTCATAGTGACTATTCTCAACCGCAGCCACCAGCTGGCGCATCTCAGTCAGCACGTATGAACCTACAAAGGATCAACCCCTCTGAGGTCCATATTTACTACAAGGTCACTAAATGTCTTAATTTAGCCCTAGATCAAATTTATTAATTCATATGTTTGCTGAACTGTAAATCTGCCTATGAGAAGTGAAGTGAACACTTATCATGATCTTCCAATTCCACTTCAGGATTTTATAAGAAGTCACAGGGAGAACAAAGATGTTATCTATCATCAACTTGTCAAATTCAAACGTCATCACAGCAGCAGCATGTGACATATTTGGACTTTTCCCCCCTTCGTTAAACCAAGAGGGGGTGGGGCCAGCATGTGATGCATCCAGCCCGTGGCCTGCGAGTTTGACAGTCCTGCTCTAGAGGTTGTCCAAAAACAACAAGCTGGCCATTTCTGCACTAGATTAGTGGGCAATTAAAGCCAAGACCATTTTATGAATCAAGGGACAAGCTGTTCAGATGATCCCTTTCCATTTTCATCTCATTCTACAGAAACCAGCAGTGACCCAGTAGGTGGAAGTATTTAACTGAATATTGAATATTGAAAAAAAAACTATTACATTTATATTTCAGCTGATTGGTTTTACTTTTTGGCATGATTGACCTGTTCATATTGAACAATACTTGGAATGAGTTGTGCCCCGTGGGTGATGCCAGAGGGAATTGCTTCTCTCCTTGCAAATGCCCTGCAAATTTTTTTTCTGGGCATTTTAACCACACCTGACACCTATTGTGACCTTGCTTTGTATCCTATTTCTGTCATACCTGCAGTTATGAGATGAGTATCATCTGATAAAATAGCTAGGGAAAAAGAGGTAGATTGAGAAGATGGGAAAAGACTTCACAGGCAAATATCACATCCATACTTGTGAACAGAGTAAAGTGTAAGAAGCAGTACTGCTGAGAATACAGCTAACCTAATTGTCTGGACAAGCCTTTAATTACAATTAGGGAGGCTGAAACAAAACTGATATAATTTGAGACCCCTGAGGTACAGAGAAGAGCGTTCCCTTTTAGTAAATAAGACTCTACCAGAATTAAAGCATAAATTGCTTTTACAAAAGTTCCATGATTCCCTCTTAAAAGCAAGAAATGTAATTACCCCAGTTAATTGGCATTCCAGCACTTAATTCTTCTAATCAGCTATTTGTACCGGAAATACCTTTATAGTATCAGAGGTGAGTTTAATTTAGATTTTGTTTTTAATTTCCAGCCTCCTGTCAAAGCAAGTCACTGGGATTGTCTTAATTTTTGTATAAACCTCATTTGAAAATCTCTAAAGTATATATAAAACTCCCCACTTCATCCATAGCAGGAAGTAGTGAAATGTATAACATAGCAAAGGAAAAACATCCTGTAATCAACTAAGTGAAGGTTAAATTAATTTAGAAATAAATGATTCTACTGTATGCGCTATTGGTGGGAAAGATGGACAAAGATTGAAGGCAGTTGTGCATTTCCTGTTCATGCAGTACAACACAAATCATTTTTGAAGTGAAAACAATTTCTCTTTGAGAACCTTCCTCTCCCAAATACTTTGCCTATTTGTGTTGTTGCCTGGCTTAATATTTCAATTATGTCCCAAAGTAGTCTGAACATTAATTTTCTCCCTAGAAAGAAAATAATAGAGACAGGGAGACACATTTTTACAAAATGGGACATAAAACCATAAAGAGAATCCATTATAGATTTCCCCCCTGCCATGGTAGCTCTGAATTGTAGTATAACAAACACCATATAAATGGTGTCTTTTTTTCTCCTTCCTTTTCATTAATTTAATTTATTTTTGCATCACATTTTCACTTCCTCTCTTCATTAGTCTTTTTCATTTTTTAAATGCTCTTGTTAAGCACTTACAATCCTGAGGTAATCAGCTGCTGCAGCATTTGTAGAGCTCAGAGGAAAACATTGCTGAGTTGTCAGCATGTTTTCAACTTCATTTAAAATGACAACATGGTAATCAGCCATACATGCTGCATGGCTGTGAGGGGGGGAAAATGAATCAGTGTGAGTTCTCTGCCATTAATTCTCTTCCCAACGGTGACCCACATCTTTGTTTTCTAAGCAAGTTGAGTGCTTCAACAGGGTTTTGAACTCCCTTTCTCAATGCTGATAGAATGATTGCTTCATATCAGGGCTAGTAAAGAGAATTACAGAGAATTTTGATATTAGAAGAGAAAGACATCCCCACCCCAATTAAAAATATAGAATTATCTGCATTTTAGTGAGCTATTCTTACTTCTGGGACATTGGCTCTGATTTTTCAATGTTTCAATGAGATTAGAGTGAAGTGGTTAGGCAACAGGATTTTATGAAGACATTGCCTTTCTGATGGAATATTATCCTTAATAATAGAAATTGAGTTGGCTATAACTGAAATTAACATTAAAAATGATAGCAGTAAAATTAGCTTTACATAGAAGATGCATCTTGCTGCCACCTTAAGGGATAGTTCCATGATAAGTTCAAAATAATACATTGTTAATTGAAAATAATATTGTAAAGTGACATTTTTGTTATGGGAAGAATTAGGAGGGGTAACATTCTGATCTGAACGTTTCTCATTGGAAAGTGTCTGCTTGAAATGGGATGTAGACATGGTGGGCAGTTAATTTTATATCTGTCTGAAAGCAAACTTATAAGATGGCATATATGGGTCATCTTTTGGGATATGTCAAATGGATACTGAATTTGTGAGTGATATCTGGTCCTAGCTATAAATTCATAAACTAGCAATAAGGAGATCCAGACTAATTCTGGCCTAGCATATCTTGGCTCAGGAACGGATCTTAGGTCCCTTTGCTTCAAATTTCTAGAGCATTGATGGGCTGCCAATATTGTCTCCTGCACATGCTCCTGACATATTTATTAGAATTATCAGAGTACATAATTTGAAATCAGATTGCTAGGATATTGCTGGATATTCCTTCAGCAATATCTAGACTCTAGTGACTTCTGAATAGTACTGGAGCAACATTTGGTAACTTTGGGTCAAAGTTTCTCAGCAGCCTTGATCCAGAAATCATATATCAATCTTGTTTTAAATTCTTGATTTTGTTCCTTGCTCACGGAGTATTCCATTCCACTTTGCTCAGCTTTGGATAGTTGTTCCCATGGATTCAGCATTTAACAGCATTTTTTCTCCTTTTCTTGCTCCTTCATTTGGAATTTTTAAAAGTAGGACAGTAAATTTGATTTTCCAAATTAGGGGAAGCCTCAAGCTATAAAACAGCATAACGTTACTGATTCTAGACTTTGCCATAAACAAAGAGAAGGTGAACTTCACTATATAATACTTAGGCATCAAATAGTAGAATGAGTCTGGTTATAGGGCTGTCTAACAAGACATAAACAAATAGGGATTTGAAAGAGGCCAAGAGCACGTTTTAATATAATGAGTTAAATAATGGAAAATGCTTTGGAAAATGTAGTTAAAAGCCAGAGAACAGCTTTCTGAATAGTCTACTATACTGACCTAATAGATACTCATTTAAATGGAATAAAATATTTAGTTTTTGAACACTGCTGACTGGAAAAGATAAAGTCAATGGCTTCATCATAGTGGAATGCAAGAGAGCTAGGACACATTACTACCATTGCAACAGCTATGGAGAGGATTAATCTGAACACCGAGAGCATTGAATTCAGCATTGTCTATTAAAGGTCCATGGCAATTCTTAACTGGTCCCCAGGGATGGTTCCTAGCAGGAGGGAAGAAAGCTGTATGACTGAAAGCCTGCTCTGGATGTTGAAATGGATTTTGATGTCAGTGCACGAATAGTGCATCCTTTTGTGGAATATCCTTTTTTAAAATTTTGACTTCTCTTCCTATTACCTTTAGTTTTATTTATTTTTTTAAATAGTGAAGCTGTCCTTTTTGGTGGGAAGATTTATGAGCCTCCTTTGGATCTTGATTTCTTCTATTGTGGACACAGATTGGATGCTGATGTTTTACCATAAAGCTGTTTATGTATCAGTTTTGGGTTAATTAAAAAAAATTGCCAAGTATTGTGAATTGCAATTTCTCTCGTGTATAAGGTGACAATTAAGGATGCCTTGAATGTCTGCAACCATTGAAATGTGTTTCAAAAGAATCCAATCCAGCTCTCTTAACTTGTTGACTTAACTCATCTGACATCATTTGGGAAATAGTAGCAAGTAAGGATGGATGTGTCATCACTACAATTGCAGAGCTACCCTGATCTTTGTTATTAAGCACCTCCTTCACTTCATTCTATATCTGAATAAACTACATCCAGTTCTGTATAGAACCATTAAGATTAGCTTCAATTCATTATTGAAATTTGGTTGTATGTTATTTTATTTATTTTTCTCCTGCTAATGTATTTCCCATCACTGAAAATCTCCTACTTTTTGGCAGCAACTTCCACTGATCACCCCTTTTCTGTAACATAACTGAATAAGAAACGACTGACTGTGAACTGGGCTCAGGACTCTAAGGAAACTGATTATGAATTGGCAATGTACTAAGAGTGGGAGAAGCAGAAATAGATCTAGGCTTTGGCAAAACAAAGCCAGAACACTGAAACACAGCTGGCCTTTATACCTCCAACTGGAAGAGACAAGCATAATCTCTGCTATAATTTTATATTTCTTTCTCATTGCTGACATAGTGTATCTTCAGTGAAGCTAAAACCCTCTTGCAAATAACAGTATAGAAGCATTGCAAGAATTATGCAAATATCTGCTCCATTGGAAAAATTCTTATACTCCTGGAGATTTATAAAACAATAGCATTGAAATTCATTGGGTAAATTTATGGCATTATAAATACCTCCCCACTGAATGCAATAATGGATTTGTTGTACCCACAGTCCCCAAATATATCAGCTTGCTTGAATGGAGAGGAAACAGTTTCTTCTTCCTTTTAGTTAGTAAAAATATTTAAACAAAGAAAAGCTATTAGGATGTGCATGCAGCATAGCAACTACTTATTCAATCCATGATTTTCATGTTGCTCCTTCTCAATATTTCTGAAACATATTCACTGGTTTATATAAAGCAATAAATCAGTGTTTTTCAGCCTGGGCAGCTTTAAGTGTGGACTTCAACTCTAAGAAGTCCCCAGACAACATGCTGAGGAGGAATTCTGGAGAAGGTTGCCAAATTTGAAAAACACTGTTATAAATCATAAGTTATAAACCACATGGCACGTTAAGAAAAGGCAATATTCTATTGCTATTAATTAAGATGAAAATGAATATTTCAGGACATTCAAAAACAAACAGTAATAAAAAAGAGATAACTGAGATGGAGAAATATCCCCAGGTTTTAATATTCAATCCGGCATTGAGTTTTAGGAATTTAGTGGGAACAGAAGAAGCTTCTTGGATGAAAAGCAAAATGTTTTCAAGGGAAAAGCCAAGAAAGTCCAGATCGTTTTGAAAAGCTTCTTTGAGATATATGTAGAAAGCTATGGCATTGATTGCACAGAACCAGTGAGAAGATGCTGATTTGACTGGGCAAAGCTGTTTGGGGGGATGCCTCTTCTATGCTGGTAAGATAGAATGGAGATGGTCATTTTTTTTTTTAACTTTTCAGGCACTACCAACTCTTCAGGTTTTATACTCCAGATTTTCTGTTCTAAAAAAAAAAAAAAAGAATTGTAAAAATACAATTCCAACTATGATTCATTGAACAGGCTCAAGATTCACTTTTTTAAAATGGTTATCTAATGAATACTTTCCAAAATGTAAAGAGCAACACAAATAATTTGATTGAACAATGTTATTCTAATACAAAAAGCTAGCGCTCAGAGCTGCACGTGATCCCTTTTAGGCCCCTTGAACTTCTCCATTTTAAGATTTCAAGAAGCCTTTTGATGCCCTTCACAATCTAAATATGATTAATGAAACTGGAAGAGGATGAATAGATGGAAATTATTGTGCAATTCATAAAAGAAGCAAATAATGGTTCAAAAACAAAGAATTCAAGCTCCCTTGAAACTTGAGCGCTGCTGATAATTGTTGTATGGCTCCCAGATACACTGTGGCCCTTAAATTCCTCCCCCCCCAAATATGTGTGGTCCTTGGTCACCAAAAAGTTTACCAGCCACTATGATGGAGCATAGTTATTGCACAGAATGAACCTTTAGTTCACCATACAGTTCTTATTATTTGCTTCCTATATTTGAACATTTTTCAAATCTCCAAAGATTAAGGAAGAAGGAAGATCAGAGTATATTCACAATTGGGAGTGGTTGATGAGAACAATGGAGAAATCCACTGAACTAGCAAATCTTTTATGAGTTTGGACGTAACTGCAATCCAGTGTGTCATTTTCCATAAAATGTATTTGTTTAAAAAGATAAGACTTTTTCAGAAAGACTGAATTCTAAAGAATAAATTGTGTCTTATCATATATGAGCCTGTATTTTAGAAATCTAATTATATTTTGCTATTGAAACAAGCAATAATAAAAATGCTAAGTAATTATGTGTGGGTCAAAATGATATAGACAAATACCTAGAGTTTTGAATATATTCATGAATCTGGGTAGTTATTACATTTGTAGTAAGCTATAAATTACAAACACCACAGTACCTCTATAGGTAAATGAAAATGTAATGTAATGTAAAAGAGCTGATGCATCATTTGTACTATTTGAAATTTCTTAGTGAATATATCCTCAGTGTGACTAAACTTAAATTGATGGAGTTCATATTTTGCTTATGTCCAGATTGATAAAGCAATTGTTGGAAATCTGAAGTCTTGACATCGGCAATTTTGGAATCATGACATACTGTAACTGAATGATTACACAGCATTTCACAAAAGTATAAACTGAAATCTGTGACCTGCATTATACGGACACTGGAGGAATGATAAATGTTTATGCACGGCAGTTTTCTCTAATTTTTCTTCGATGCAGGAAAGTTCTGATAGGATCAACTTTCTCTACAAATGGAAGGATTTTTCTCATTCATGGTGTGCCAAACTCAGATATAATCTTATTTTACTTGGTCATTGCTAATAAGATAATGTACAAGTCATGATTCCTGATTTGTACTTAAAAATAGTCAACATTCTAATTCAGTTTGATATTTTTTTCATCTTAGCTGGATTTGGCTGCTCTTACTGATTTTACGGTTTAAAGCTTTACTATATTTCTGTATGATTTAAATTTCTGCTATCATGTTGGGATACTTTGCAGGCTGCTCTAGGAATTTTATTGAAGGATCTCATGTAAAAGGTGAAAATAAAATAATAAAGGAAAATGTCATAGCACCTTAAAGTGTTAAATTTTTAAGATTCAAGCATTTAATGAAACAGAGCAATTTTATGATCTACATGTGATGAAATTGTTTTTAAGAAAATATAGGAGATCTTTGCATTCTGAGAACCATGACCAGTGTATGAAGAAATATTCAGATATGACTAGACACTGGGTCTAATGAGTAATTAATAAGACAAAACAAAATCCAGTCAGATTGGCATACAGTATGTTATAGTTTGTATTTTATCTAATCCAGGCTAAACTTCAGTTTTGTACAGGCCTCTCAAAATTTCTGGATATTTTTTTCCTGATTACTCAACAGGACACTAAGAAATAAGTATGACTACTATATGATAAGCAACTCACAGTCAGTAGTGACAGGAAGTAACAGAAAAGAAACTTGTAATTCAGCACTGTAGCTCAGAAACTTATAGTTGGAGTGAAAATCAAAAACTTTAGAACTTAGCCTATGGCCTTGTTCTTCTCTGTGGTGCCAATGAGCACAATTGTGCTGGCTTAGTGGCTGCTAAACTCCATCCCTCCATTATTTCTTTTCCCCATTATTGTAATGTTTGCTTTTGTTTTGATTTGCTTTAATACACAAGAAGCTTGAATGTGAAAGGCAGGCATTAATTTTAAAAGTAATTCACATTTACAAAAATGTTTGTGGGGCCCAGAATGATTCTTAGAAAAGAAAATGACTCAGTAAAGGCTATCAAGCTGTTTGGATTTGTGTTTAGTTGGTAAAAGGGTGATTTTTGACAAGCCATGCTCTTCGTGGCAACTGTTGGCTAAGAAAGCCCATAACATGATTTCAAAATTTCTAATATATCCTACCAGCTGACAAGGGTTTAAGGAACTGATAAGATTTTATAGAGAAATCTAGAAGTTTGGCTTTTCCTGGTTCTGGAGTTCATGATGCTTTTTCTACAAATCAGGACTACCTGTGGAGAAGCATCTGTCCAACTTTAATATATGAAATCACTAAAATAGGAAGATGTCCGATTGCCTTTGCTACAAAATTATACAATAAGTCAAGATGAGCAGATATATACAGAACAGAACTGAAAATAGAATATTTTTCAAATGTTTACAGAATGAAACTAAATATAATAAAGAAAAAAAAATGCCAGATTGCAAAACCTTGAAGACAGTCAAAACACTATATGGTTTTAGTATGCCTCTTCCAGCAAAACTCTTAAGATGACTTATTGGCTAATTGAATCAATCCATCATGTTTTGTTGGCAGATTCGATTTTCAGAGTGTGATTCCTGTCTGAAGTACACTTGTAAGAGCACATCAGTATAAGATGAAGTATGGAATATATTTATGTGATAGTACATGCATGCATAATTTCTTCTATACTGAATGGTATGAGGCTCAATTATTTAACTGAGAGAACTCTGTTGCTTATTCTATCTCCCAGATCTTACTGACTAAAATTCTGAAGTGAGTTGACAGAAGGAAATATAGTCCTGGGTTAAGAGTCTGAAATACAGATTTTCCCTAGCAAGCTAATAAAATAGCAGGACAGGCTTCTTTTTCTTATGTGGAAATACAGTATTTTGGAACGCTTGATCTATTAATTTTTTGAGCAATAGAAGGATCATAGAAACAAGGCCTCCTCCTCCTCCAGTGAAGGTTATTGTTTAGTTCACATCAGATGGAAAATTCATTTATTTCTTCTTTTGGCTGACTTCAAAGGTTGTTTCAGTAATATCAGTATAAGACTGTCTTCTTTTGTTTCGCTTAGCAGACCTGAATTCTCTACTATTTCAGATGGAAGGAAGATATTATTCATCACCTGAAACAATAAATACATTTTAGAAATCCCTGAGTATAGAAAATATGAACAAAAACAATTCTCATTGTTTTTCTCCATCTCCAGAAATCTTTTACCTTCTCCATCTCTATTTGCCTGCAAAGTTATTCTTGATTGTGTTAACAGTTCCATGAGAACTAATAGCAGGAGGGACAAGTGAATAATATATTTCATTTTTTTCCTCCAGGATTCTTACTCCATAATAAAATTATTGCCTTTTCAGCTCTTTTCCCTGAGTATTCCTACTAACTCTATCTTCCTGAATCAGTTATTATTAGCTCAGCAAATCCTTAACTGTTGCTTCTTAAATGCTACAGATGTTTTGGAGGTTTGGTTGTTTCGACAAGATTTCAGAATTTGATTATCATTGCCTCCTTCCTACAGATGAGAGAAAATGACTGGCCTAATGACATGTAGAGGTGGGATTAGAGCTCAGTCTCCTGATTTCTAGTCTAATGATTTAATCGTTACACCAAACTGACTATTTTAAATAGTGAAGCTATTAAAACATAGGATTTAAAAATAGGAAAGTTGAATGAATGATGAGACCCAGTTTAGTCTTTCACTGTAAATACATGCTCATCAGCTTTGGTTTCCAGAACTCCAATGAAAAAAAACAGAATATTATTTAAATGTCATATTTTATGATTTTAAGGTAAATAACAAAATTAATTATTTTTATAATTAAAAGTTATATAAACTTCTTACAGCTTTAATCTACTTTTTATAATATAAAAATTCTCCAAGTAAATCTGCTTCTATTATTTCTGATATATTGTTTAAGGTATTGATTGTCTCTTCCTTTGATTGTCTCCTCCTTTTCCTCTTCTGATGACTGCTGCTTCTCTAGAATGAGCTTTAAGTACCTTGTTGTGTCTGTATATTGGTGACTAATATTGTTCCTCCAGTTTTGGATTCTGATCATGATTTCTCACCATCTAATTTCATTTGCATTTGGGATCCAGGATACAATCTTATAAAGTCTACAGGGCACTGGTGGGATTCAATTTTTTTTAGTACTGGTTCTGTGGGCGTGGCTTGGTGGCATGGCTGGGGGGTCATGTGACTGGGTGGGCAGTTTCTGTAAGCAGGGCAATACAGATTAGGCTAGAAACAACACCACAATGTTTCTTTCCTGCCTTCCTTATAGGATTAACCCTGTAAAGTGGAAAAAAACAAAAGGAGATTTTTTCTAACAACCAGTTCTCCAGACTGCTTAGAAAATTTACTACTGGTTCTAGCGAACCTGCTAGAACCGGATGAATTTCACCTCTGCTATAGGGAATGGATTTTGTAGAATGCTTTTACTTCAATACATGGTTTATTTTTTTGTTTACATTGGGCTAACATTTCAAGGAAGTTTAGAGAACTTATACTAGGATCCATAATTGTACACCTGTTATTTGTTAGATTATACTTAATAATGGTTTCTCCTCTTGCTGCTATTCATTCTGCAATCTGAATCAATGTTTCTGCTTCTGCATTGGCTTGCAGATAGTGGAGACTGGTTATATTATAGCTATACTTATACAAGTAATCCTCAAGTTGCATCTGGTTGCTTAGTGACCCTTTGAAGTTACAGCTAACCTAAAAAAGGAAATTTACAACCTGGAGCCAAAGTTATGATTGTCTGGTCCTCTCTGTGATCATGTGACCAAATGTCAGTCAGACAGCAACATATAGCTACGTTTATAGCCGTTTTCAGCATTCTGCCCTCAGGTAAACTATATTTTGTGATGGTTTTGATGAAAAACGGCACCTTCTTCTAGTTTTCAGCTAAACTGAGCCCAGTGAACCATTGGTTTGCTTAATGACTGTGGTGTTCATTTAATGACCATGGTGATTCACTTAAAGGCTGCAGCAAAATCAGCTTGGATGCATGACCAGCCTGTTTTACAACCATCACAACGTATGACCAGAAAGGGCAGGCTCCATTACAGTTGTATGTCAAGGACTACTGGTATTTCTCTGTAAATTGTGCAATTTTTTCTACACGAATCATTGTGCATTCTCTCATGTTCCTCAGGACTTCTCCATCTAATGATCAGATTTTTCTGACATCTTACAAAATGAGCCATATTGGCAATCTTGAGATATCTGGAAAAATAGTATATGATTAATGATGTTCTATCTTCATGTTCATAAACATTATCTCCTTCTTTTTCAAGCTTTATCTGGCATTTGTGTAAGAAACAATACTTTCCTTTTTGCCAAGATTTGTTTTTCAGGCAATATTTTCAGACAACTTCCTCATTTGCACCATAGCATGGCACAAACATGACAACATGGGTGTTGTTTTTTTTCTGCTGTGTCCTCATGATGTTGCCTTCATTTCATTCTCAGCTCAGGAGTGAGACAAGTGTAAGTCATCCTTAACTGTAGAGAATTAATTTTCTCCCTTATTCCAGCACTTTCCAAAGGCAGTGTAAAGTCACAAAACCTGTTGAGCTTTGCCACTATTTATCTTGGATGGAAGTCAGATAATGGCAGCACTAAGCAAGAGAAGCAGGGCAGGGATGAGCTATAGGGATAGCAGATTTCATGCTGGTAATTACTTTCTTGCTGATTCAAGAATGGTTGGATAGTGCTATAAATTATAAAGGGTATGACACTTACTCTGCTACAAATGTTTTAAAATTTGGACTCAGCAATCATATGAAATAGTTACACACATTTTCTACATTTAGTGATGTCTGTTCTCAGCACAATGCCTAAGATAGTCCCCCCTTTTTGCAGCATTGTAGCAAGAAATGGAAGTAGTGACAGATTTTAATTTCCTGGGCTCCAAGATCACCGCAAATGGGGACTGCAGCCAAGAAATTAAAAGACGCTTGATCCTGGGGAGGAAAGCCATAGCAAAGCTTGACAGCATACTAAAAAACAGAGACATCATCCTGCCAACAAAAGTGCATACAGTCAATGCTATGGTTTTTCCAGTTGCAATGTACGGCTGTGAAAATTGGACTATAAGAAAGGCTGAGCGCCAAAGAATTGAGGCCTTTGAACTATGGTGTTGGAGAAGACTCCTGCGAGTCCCTTGGACTGCAAGGTGAACAAACCAGTCAGTCCTAGAGGAGATCAACCCTGACTGCTCTTTAGAAGGCCAGATCCTGAAGATGAAACTCAAATACTTTGGCCACCTAATGAGAAGGAAGGACTCACTGGAGAAGAGCCTAATGCTGGGAATGATTGAGGGCAAAAGAAGAAGGGAGTGGCAGAGAATGAGGTGGATGGATGGAGTCACTGAAGCAGTCGGTGTGAGTTTAAATGGACTCTGGGGGATGGTAGAGGCCTGGAGGAAAGTTGTCCATAGGGTTGCGATGGATCGGATAGGACTTTGAAACTAACAACAACAAGCTAGAATAACAATTCTGACATGTGGACAATTAACCTTGGTGATATTTTGTGTCTTCCTTCCTGTGCATAGAATACAGTTGCATTCAGTTGGCATACTGCATGTTTGTGGTAAACAATCAGATTTTGAGAAAGTGAAATTTTGCATGTTGTTCTGTGTTAAAGATAAGATAGGGTTTTTTTTTTAAAAAAGAAATTGTTAAGAAATAGTTTTTGAGGTACATGACATGCAATATTCAATATTCCATAGATCCAAGATAGGCAATATATAGGTAGTTCTCGACCACAATTGAGCCCAACATTTATATTGACATGTTTGTTAAATGAGTTTTGACCCATTTTATGACCTTTCTTGCCACAGTTAAGTGAATCACTGCAGTGAATAAGTTAATGACCCAATTATTAAATGAATCTGGCTTCCCTGTTGACTTTGCTTGTCAGAAAGTTGCAAAAAGGGATCACATGACCCTGGGACACAGCAATGGTCATAAATATGAACAAGTTGTCAAGCATCTGAATTTTGATTATAGGATCACAGAGATGCTACAAAGGTCATAACTGTGAAAAATGGTCACTAAATGGTTTTCAGTGCTGTTGTAATTTTGAGTGGTCACTAAATGAACTGTTTAAGTAAAAGACTATCTGTACAGCCCCATATAGATTTACATCACAGAATCACAACATTGGTTGTGCCTGATAACTTTGTATCATGTATACTAAATGGTATAGTAATTAAAGAGCGCCAGAACTTCTGTCAGAAGTGGTGAAAATTGCTCCATGTCCTCAAATCTGCTTACTTCATTAAGAATTAGGTGTTTTGGATTGGACTCATTGCATTGTCATTTATGCATGGCCAACTTAGAAGCATTTTTGAGGAGTAGGAAATATTTACTATTACATAGTAATAAAGGAGAATATTTGTAGTTCAGGGTTGACATGAGGGGTCCTTTGGTGCTCTCTGACTTGGGTTATTTACATTACCGAAACTAGGTGACATTATTAGTGCTAAAAAGGAGTGCCTTGCTAATACTAATGATGTTACCTAGTTTGGGTAATAAAATGACTGCAAGAAAACAACCCAGCTCAGAGAGCACCAAGGAACCTTCACTGTTACACAATTTTAGAGCCACATTTTTATAGCTACTAGAACTTTACCCAGCTTCTGAAAATGCCAGAAAGCAAAACGTCATTTATGAATATAGTCCCCCCCATGTGTCACAGAAGCGCAGTAATTTCCTTTTGAACAACTTGAGAAGTTCCCAAAATAATACCATCAAATGGTATGATCGCTATAGTGAATTTGACACAATTTTGGCCTAATTGAATCTGTGAAAATGGACAGCGTCAAACAATGAGCATACCTGAGCATCTGTAAGTCCCAGGAGACCGTTATCTACAGTTAGCAAGGCTGCATTTCTGTTTTCACAGGTTTGCACAGCTCTTTAATGTTGGCACATAAGTGAATCATCTCTTGGGCACCAGTATCACTGAAGTGCATGTTAGTTGAGTGTTCTTTTCAAAATCTCCCCACTGGAACATTCTCTATAGTTCTGCTTTTAGTGTGGGAAATAGCAAAATTGATAATGTTCTAGGGTGAACAGCATACAAAACAACTCTGTCTTAAAACCATGTTTCTACTGGAAAATCTTGAAGGTTGCCATTTCTATATTAGGCTCCATGGAGATTTCTCCCACGTGACACACTGAAGCCTTTGGTACAGATGCATCTCAGCCCCAAAGATTATTTATTTGATCAAGAGGTACATATGCATTAAACTCACATTTCTCTGCACTGGATATTGGGATAAGATATCATAGAATGTAGATATTCTTGCTGCCACAGCTTGCAGCAAACATATATAAGGTGAGATTCTAGAAAGTTCAGTAGACAGATCTGAAATAAAACTTTCATCAGTTCCCTTGCTCCTTTTAAAGTTCATTATGTGATCACTGATTTGCAAAGGGATTTTTCATGATTTGGCCAAACCTGCAAGGTATCCAGTGCTTATTTGTGTAAATTATTTTGACTGAGGAGAAAAACTGGCCTGGTCTACTTGTCTGCCAGATTCTACCTCTGTATATAGGACTTCTTTGCATGACATTAAGGTTTCTTGCCCTTGACGAGTTTCTTTCATTTGCCTTTTCCAAGATTAAAGGAATTTTCACTTCGCTTTTCGCTTTTGCAATAAAGAAGCCATAACGTCCAGAATTAGTCTCTTCCCATTTATTTGACCCCAAATCACAATCTGCTTTCTTATGCAGCAATATTAAATAGATTTCAGCAGATTTCCCAACTAAAATGTCCTTTGGCTCAAACAAATCCTTCAGTTTGTCTCAAGCATAAAATATTTCCAATTTTTTTTCAAATGGAGAAAGTCAACCTTATCTTTATCAGTAGCAGCAAAAGGAAAAGATTTATACTTTTTTTCCCCTGCCGATGGTCACATGGCATATATGAGGACATATACCTGAATTTCTTCTTCATGCAATTTCAGTACCAAAAAAACCCGTTCCCAGATGGCTATTAAAATCAAAGGCATTTGGTTAGGACACTCAGGAAATGAAGGATTCCAGATGAGAGTTCTACTCATGTCAGGAATTTCTAAAGCTAGATAGTTTAGATTTCAGACATAATCATTTTTTATAAAATGGCTCAAGACTTTCAGCTAAATTACAGTGCAGTATTTTGTTTCCAATAACTATATTTATATTGTTAAGTGGTTATAAGTTCTGAATGTTTCTGTTATGGAAAACAATACTCCATATGTATCTTTTATTATTTTTTCTGGGTTTGGGCTTGACATATAAGATGTTGAATTATCTTTCTGCTATTCACTCATTAGGAATATCTTTCACTCTGCTAACTGTCTTGAAGATTGCCCAACCATGTTCTAATCCGCTACCCTCAGAAATCAGGATGATCACTTGAGTGTTGTGAGGATGGAAATAAGAATGAGTTACCAAGTTTGATCAATTTCAGAAGCAGCACATCAGCTGCAAGAGAAGTATTTGGAGATACGGAAAGCAATCAGAACTCTCAGTTACTTTGTTGTTCCCTGGAGATTGTTTTTTTTTGCAGAAATTAAGATGATAATCATTTAGTACAAGAACAGTATAATTGAGCAAAGTTTTCTTTGGATTACCTCTATTATTCATAGTGTTAAATTAAAAAAAAGAGTAAAAAGCTGTTCAAATGAATGGCAGAGACATTGTCTTAATATAGATATGGTATCACACCCTCTCATCAGGGATTATTTAAAGCAGTGCCTTAGTATTACTGAAAGTCTATTATAGACTTTAAATCCAGTGATGAGGAGGCAATAAAAAGGCATATTTTAATAGCAGAGATTTTGTTATACAGTCCAAGTTCTAGAAAAAATCTTTTAATGTCAGTGGATAATGAAAATACCGGTCACCTTTGACTGAGTTAAAATGATGTCATGACCTGGCAATTTCTATTCAGTCCTGACATATCTATGTGGAGCAAAGCTCACAATTGCTTTCATGTAAATATAATAGGAGTTTTTGGGTGGTATTTTTGTTCTTTCAAGAATGACGGATCAGAAAAAAAGCTGTGAAAAGTATCAGAGGACCATAAAAACTGGGAAACCTATATTTTTTTCCATTTATTTTTTAAAATGCAAATTACACTAGTTAGTCAAAAAAGGTCACCTTTTGTTAAAAATACATTCAGAATTAACAAATGACTCTTAAGAAAAAAAAATGAGAGAGACATTTGGATTGTTAACACTTGCCTTTTGAATATTTGGATTTATAACAATAACAGAAAGCCCAGTCTAGAAAAATAACATACTTAATTGGATTTTGAAGAGGATACAGCTGTATAATTCAACGGCGTTCAAATATTCTCACACTACTGTGCAAAATTAAATTTTATTCCATAGTGGATTTGTCAATTCAGTCATTATTGTAATAATTCTTTTGGAATGGTACTGATTTTGCTGCACAAGAATGAAAATAAAAGCCTGATCCCATGTCTGTCCACGTATTTAATGTATATAGGTTTTGTGTAGATGTATTTCTATATAGTGGACATTGTTTTATTTAAATTTAAAATTCTCATTGCCTCAAAATTCTCTGGTACTTTCTAGCCTCTTCCTGGATCAACAGGCTTCATCCGAACACAGAAACTTGTTTTTCTTCCTGCCATCTGTTCTGCTACTTACCATCTATAGTTCTGCTCTGCTACTTACACCATCATCTACAGTTACTATGCTTTGCTCCAAATAATTGCTGATGCTCAAAATCATGTTTTCTGATAAAGTCTAGTATAGCTTGTTATAGGCCTGCAAAAATTTATGGAGGTTCTTGATTCTTTACATGGAGGCAAATATGCCCACAGGCCCAATAATTCAGCAACGTATAGAATATATGGGAATGTTCTACCTTCTTATTATGCACTTATGTCCCATACTATATGCATTTGCTTCTCCCTCTGTGT
>JAEANM010003073.1:0-23061 GCA_017656035.1 Myanophis thanlyinensis | reverse complement strand
CACCCTGCTTCGCAGGGCGGCAAGCAGTCCCGCAACCACATAGGTCTGCAGCTGCTTGACACTTAAACACACAAACAAACACACACACACAAAATCTGCTCAGGATTTAAAAAAAAAAACACACGAAGGAAGAAGGGAAGAAGAAAAAGAGGACATCCATGGCAAACAAATGAAACCTAAATCAAATTAAAGTTGTTTCTTTTTGTAATTGGATTACAGATAGATCCCAAGTCAGAAAGACTGAAGCTGCATTCAATCAGAGATGACTGTGCCCATTTTGGGACCTGTCTTGTTATACTTTAGCTCTGCTGGAGAAATGTTATCTGACAATTTATTTAAAGCCAGTTTGCAGCATCGACCTCTTACCAAAACTTTCGTCCTCTACTGAAAATCATGGTTGTTGTAGCATTCAGCATTGCAGGCCATGATAAAGTGGCTTCAAGGGCAACAAATGCTGCATCTGTGCATTTAGCTGGGATCTGTGAATTCTGCTTCTCATCTTCCTTCAGTCACAAGGAGAGTTTTGCTCCTGGCCCCCTTCATGAACAGTTCGTGTTCATGCTATTCTAGGGAATGACCTTATCCCAGAACCTGAGATTTTAGAGGCTGTCAGCAGAGCCATATTATGGCCAGAATGCTTCAATTGCAAAACAATCTGATTTTACATTAATCCCATCACTAGTTCCCTGGCACATCCTTGCTGTCTCCTAGCCAGTCTAACCTGATGTCCTTTTTACTGCAGGAGGGAGGTAGCTAAAAATAGCCTCTGTCCAGGAAAAGATATTCCTGGGGGCACTGTAAGTTCAGGCAATTCTGGCTGCATGAAGAGATTCCCTTTTTCCTCATCCTCCTTTAAACAAGGCTCTACTTTATTTCAGCACAATTCCCCTGTCTAAGCTTGAAGTAATTTTTTGTTCTGCATAAAGGAAATGTCAGATGATGGATAGGGTGCAGGTATTGTTGGAGGTCAGAGGATTGGGAATCAAATATTGTTATGATGAGATGCAATAATGCAGAAAATAAACAAATGACATCTATCCCTCCCCTATTATCATCAGCTGAAGGAGAGGGACAGCCAAATGCTAAAAATTGACAATAAAGTATGCTTAATTAGTGTCTAGTAATCAGGGATTTATTAAATAACAGAAGAACAGGCATGTGTAATCTTTACATATTAGAACTCTTTGAATTCAGGGACGAAGGATGCATGTGATCTTTCAGTCCGCAGATATTGTGTCACTGATTTTTAATCATAAACTGCCAAGAAACCATGGCCTGGTTTTGCATTATTTTTCTATAACGAAAATCTGGTTTCTATATTTCTGTTTAAACTAAACACATCTGAGAATTAAAACAGCAACAACAAAAAGAGTTTACTGAAATAAATGAAGTTTACTGCGCCCTCCTTATGGAACGAATTGCCCCCTGAGATTCGCATTATTCCGGACCTTCCGACGTGCACTAAAAACCCATCTTTTCCAGCTAGCTGGTCTGGCCTGATAACTTAGGGTTTTATATTTTAAATTGTTTGAATTTTAAATTTTAAATTTAAATTTTAAATTTTACTTGGTATTTTATTTATTCGGCCAACTCATTTAATTTGTTTTAATTGATATTTTAATCTCTGTTGTTCTATTTTAGAAGGCTGTACACCGCCCCGAGTCCTTCGGGAGAGGGGCGGTATAGAAATCCTGACAATAAACAATAAACAATAATAACTAAAAAAAAATCATGGAAGTCTTGACTTACCATTTCAAGAATATAATCACATTATGTTGTCTATTGTAGCTGTTAACTACCCAAAACAAGAGGGACAAAAAATGTCAGTGCCACCTCTCCTCACGCATTTCTCCATAACAATAGCAATAGCACTTAGACTTATATACCATTTTATAGTGCTTTACAGCCCTCTCTAAGCAGTTTATAGAGTCAGCATATTGCCCCTAACAGTCTGGGTCCTCATTTTACCCATCTCGGAAGGATGGAAGGCCTTGAGCCTGGTGGGATTTGAACTGCCAAACTGCAGGCAGCCAATAGTCAGCAGAAGTAGCCTGCAGTACTGCACTCTAACCACTGTACCACCAAGGCTCATAAAGTCTTTTTCAAGTTGAGCCCAAATCCTGGTGCTTTCTGGCCCAACTGAACCTGGTCACTAATCTGAAGGCTGAAATGCCTTCAGAGAATTTGATGAGACCTTTTAAAGCTCTGACCCTATGCCTGACTCAGTCCACATTTTCATATTCAAACAAACATGAAATGTTTTATAGGACCAAATTATAAATGACTAAAATCTTAGTTTGGGTTAGGCATTTATAAAATTTATATTGCTCAAGCTGCACTGTAAAAAAATGTATTCACACTATTTCCTCCCTCCCTCCCTCCCTCCCATCTTGCTATCAAAATATCACTGAAGGAGATGTCTTTGGAGTGTCGAATTTCAGAAAAGTATTGATTAAATGTAAAGTGGTTTAGCATATGGACCTGTTAAAATTAAAAAAGCAAATAAGATAATAATTGTATCTAGGCCAACCAAGGAGTTAAAAAAAAAAAACCAAGCAAACTTTGTTTGAACCCCTTTTTCAGGCTAGGTGCAATATTAAATTAAAATATCAAAAGAGAATTAGAGTGTTTAAGGGTAATGACCGAAATGTTCCTTTGTGGCTATAGCATAACTTCAGAAATGTAGAAAATATTATTTTGGAATTAAAAACAGAAAAAAGCATATAATGAGTTGAAGTATTGCATGTGCCCGGTGGGATCCTGGGTACAGGTGTTGCATATTTTTCCATGCCTTTCAAAATTGTGCTTTGACCCTGCTCAGAATCACCGAAGTGCGAGAGGCTTCAGAAGTGCTAGGGCACAAGCATTCTTTCCGAGCTCCCTATACCGTATTCATCTGAGAAGGGAATAACAATGGCCCCACTGCTACAGAGCTAGCTTTCCAGCCTTTTTATAAAGCCTCTAGCCTAAGGCTGCAAGGACCACTTCTGACTAAAAGGAGGAAAAAAATCTTTAGCACATCATTTTTCCCTGCTAAAAGTCTGATAAGGGAGGCATGATCAGAGTTTGCTACATACAAACAGTGCTGTGAAATGAGACCGTGTGCAATTACTGCAATCTGCCGCCATTATATTCTGTCACACACGCCCCGGGAACCCAGTTTCATGAATCCAGGCCAGCAGACAGACCACACAGTCAGCAAATAGCATCGGTACCACACTCAGCCTTCCCGGGGCTGGTGGGGGAAGAAAGCTGAAAGGAAACAACATGTCTGAGCAAACCGATTTGTGTAAAATGCTCACCAACGCTTAACTAAACTAGCCCATGAAAACACAAAGACAATTCTGTGTAAAACACAAAGACAAATAACTGTGTAAGTAATATTTCACATATGTTCCTTCATAGAAGGGAAAGTGTTACCTCAAGCGCTGAGATACAATAAACTAAGCATGATGAAAATATGTCTTTTGGGATTTCCTTGGGGGGGAAATCACTGGTTATTTTACTGTACCTTCTGACACATTTTATACATGCGTTATTCCACAGACATTGTTTATTTATTTATTTGATTCTATTTTGGCACCCTCTAACTCCAAAATGATTCTGGGCAGCTTCCATATCATACGTTATTTTGATAGCAAATGGTTTAACAAAAACTAACAATTTTACCATTCATGGAGGAAAAAAACATTAACATTTGGAACAGAGTTAAAACCATTACAGCAGTCCTCATCTGTAATGTTCATGCAGTTCTTCTGCAAAATTCATGTGGATGTCAGCATTGTGGTGTGAAGTTTTCCCTACCCCTCTGTCTGCTGCTATTTTGCTTTTATAGAAAGGTTGTGTCAGAATCACCGCATGGAATCATGGGCAGCCTATTCGTTCACACTTGTTCCACACACACACTTACATTTGATTTGCACTCTTTTTGTCTGCTAATTGCATTTCTTTTTTCTTTTTGAAAATTGGGTTTCTATTTGTTCGCATCTTGCTCTCGCTCTGTCATCAACCATTGCCCTTCTATCATTTCCATGTATATGAGGGTAAGGCTATACAGTAGCATGAAAGGGTTAGAGTAGAAAGGAGACCTGCATGGTTTATAGGACCAATTCTGGCTGCTATGTGTTGCTGACAGCCACACTACAGTAGTTGCATATTTTCTGAACATTTTTCTAATCCTTAGTCACTTATTTCAAACAGCTACGACAATGCAACAGTAGCTATTCCTTTTCTTCCCTTTGCATGCAGTCTTTCTATATGTGGGTGGTGGTGTGTGTGTGTGAGAGAGAGAGAAACTCCTTTTCCTAAGGAAAAGAGAGAGTCAGCTGGGGTGGGGTGGGGTAGGGTGGAAAATGGGAGAGGAGAGGCAGCTCCCAATGCCTGTGGGCTTGACATGTCCCACACACCACCCGCCAGCCGTCATGCTCCCGCTGATGATGGATGAGACAGAATGAACGGCATCTCCTGGAGGGTTTTGAGGGAGGTGGAAAGAGGAACTGAAATTCATTTCCAAAGAGAAATAAATAAACTTGCCCACCCTGGGGCTGCCATCACCGCTGTATCAGCCAAGCTTTAATTTCATTCTTGATTTGATATGATTTCATTGCAAGATTTTGGAAGGACAGGGGAAGGGAGAGGAGAGAAGGGAATATCTACGGGAGGAAAACAGTTGGGACTGCTAGAATGTGAATGTGGGAGAGAAACTAGATGTGAATTCTTCTCTTCCTGAATCTGAAAATAGACTGGAGCCTAAAAACAGCTCCAACAGAAAGAATGCAAGATTCAAAATCCCATTTCCATTTTTGTGTAGCAAACATAATGGCTGGAAGCTAAAATCTTAGAAACTTCTTTTTATTGCTTCCCTGTATTTAGCTTTCCTTTACTCTAGATCAGGGGTCCTCAAACTACGGCCCGCGGGATGCCCGCGGCCCGCGGAGCACATTTACCTGGCCCATGACGTCCAAGCCATCCCCCCCTCTTCCCCCCTCTCCTCCAGCAGCCCGTCCGCTCTGCTTGGTGGCGGGCAGACAGAGCGCATGCTTGCGCTGGCAGGCAAATCCGAGGCTGCAGGAGAAGAAAGTGCGAGACGAGCCCAGCTCGGGACAGAATGGGGAGGGGAGGAGGGGGAAGGCGTGTGGGGGAGAGGATCCTTCAAAGAGAGCTGGCAGCAGGATGGGGATGTTGAAGAGTGAAGATACAGAGAGGAAGTGGCTGGGGGGGGAGAGAAAGAGCAGCTGAAACCCCCCCATCCCCCAAGCCAGCCCCGTGGTCCACATGTCTGGAGCATTTGCACATGGGCGCTTTTTTGCACGGGATGCCTTCCAGCCACAGCCGAGATAGAGAGAGAGAGAGAGAAAAGAAAAGGGGGGGGGGGAAATGGCTTTGCCGCCACTCGGATTTCAGCCCGGGAGCGCTCCGAAGCCGAAAGTTGCCGAAGTCTATTTTTCCGGACTCTTCCCCCTCCCTCCCATCCCCGGGGGCGCCCGAGCGCATTTGGCTCATGAACTCCTCCTCGTCGGCTTCTCGCCAGGCGCGAAGGCTTCCGAGGAGTGTTTTGGGGTGGCGGCGGCGGCAGCGAAGGTTCCTGAGCGGTGTTCAGGCGGAGCGCGAGGGCGGCCGAGCATCTCCGGAAAGAGTCGAGGGGTGCAGGGCTGGGGAGAGTGTTGCGGCGAGCAAGTGGAGGGATGCGGGGCTGCGGACGGAGAGAGCTGAAGATGCAGGGTGGAGCGGAGGTACGGAGAAGGCGGCCTGCTTTGGCCCGGCAGTGGCAGAGCGGGGCTGGCTTTGGGTTCAGCCGAGCCCCCTCCCTCCCTCCTGCAGCCCCCCCACCCCGCTTCCCGGTGGGTTAGCTGCTCCTGCAGGTGCCTGGGGACCCCCAAGACCCCCTTCTGAACTGGGGGGGGCTGAGACTCTTGGAAGGAGCCCCCCTCTTCTTCTCCACCTGGACTCCCATGCCCATCTTGCACAGCAGCCCCTGGAGCTCATTGGCAGAGAAAGAAAAATCTCTTTATTCGCCCCCACCTGTGATTGCCTACAAGAGAGGTGCTTTCCTAAACACCTTTCTCTTTCTTCCCTTTTCTCTCTCCTTCCCTGTCTTTCCTCTCCACTTTTTCTCTTTTCTCTTTCCCTTCCTCCCTCTCTCCTTTCCTGTCTTTTCTCTCTCCTTTCTTCCCCGTTTATTTCTCCTCTTTTCTCTCTCTCTCTTTTCTCCTCTTTGTGTTCTCCTCTTTTCTTTCTCTTTCTCCTCACTTTTCTCTCCTCTCTCTTTCCTCTCTTCTCTCTTTCTTATCAGCCTGGATTCTGACTCCCATGCTCCCCGGCAAGGGAAGGATTACAGGAGTGGCAAGCTTATTGAAGGAGAATTTGTTCATAGCTTTTTTTTTTTTTTTACCATAGTCCGGCCCTCCAACAATCTGAGGGACCGTGAACTGGCCCCCTGTTTAAAAAGTTTGAGGACCCCTGCATTAGAGTAATACAACTAGATGATGACTAGGGTCTAAGTGACTGAGTCTCTCAACCTAGGAATGGGTACAATTGGCACCCAATACAAAGTTGAGTAAAGATCTTCCTAGTCCTGAGCACCACCTGCTCTTTGAGCAGAAGTTATGAGTCTCTGTGATGAATGATCTTGCAGAAAGAAGATCTGCCTAGGAAACAATAAACAAGATAGGTATGATCCTACAGTTGCTTAATAGTCAGGGAAAAAACTTGGGAAAGACCCATTCTAATAGATCCAATACTTAAAACTGAACTTTATGGCTCCAGACCTCCAGCAAGAACTTTATGCCTCCAGACCTTCAAGAGTCTATTAATATAGTCTTACAACCAAGTAGAATTAGTTCATCTTGTCATGGAGGTTTTACTTGGGAGGATGCAGTCTCAGTTTCCTCATATTGTGCATGGGCTCTGTCTGGGGAGTTCAGCCCATCCAGCATCAAAGAAAGCATAGTCTTAGAACCAGCAATGCTCAAAACCCAAAACAACTGTCAGGATTCAGCTGAAGCTTACTTATTGTTTCTCATCCAGATTCTCACAGCCTCCAGACACTGGGATAAGACATCCACAGCATTATTTAATTCACTAGAGGTAGAGATGTACAGTTGGGTATCATCAGCATATTGAATAGCAGACAGAGCCCTGCACCCCCACACCCCTAGCAAGTGGGCCAAGGGCAGGATGTCTTCCAATCACTGACTCCCTGTAGAAAGGAGGTGAAGCAGCACAACATCATGCTGCTGCCCACTCCAAATCCTCTGAGGCTACCATTGGTTGATGGTATTGAAAACTGCTAAGAAATCAAATAGAGCAATGAAAGATGCACAACCCCTATCCTATTCATGCCAAAGATCATCCAAAGCATAACCAGTATCATTTCTGTCCCATACCCAAGTATAAATTATGAGCAAAAAGGATCCAGATAATCTTCTTAATATGATAGGTCCTTTAAAGCTGCTTTTCCTCAACCACCTTCCCTCAAAATAGGTTAGATGCTGGATGAATATTGTCCGGTATAGTGGCATTCAGCAATAATTTCTTAATTCCTCTGTAAACCACGGGGAGTGACAGTATCCATGAGATGGTAGAGGTTTAAAAGCACAATCCAATCTAAAGCTGTTTCTCATTCAGATTGCCAACCAATGCTTCAGATGGACCACGCAATAGACTAGCAGGAATAGCCCCCAGCTTCTCTGACAGAGAATCATCAGAGTCTATCAGTTGCCAGAGCAAACTCATCATATTGTTCCCAGATTACAGTACACAGCTCTTTTGTAGTTGGTTGACTACTTCTTTCTTGTGTCTTTAAGAAGATTCTTTTTACCCCAATTTTTAAAGCCAATCTTTAATTATGTTTTAATAACTTAAAAATTAAGAAAATTTAGTGAACACTGAAAACCGCTTTGAGTTCTCAGTTCAAATAGCAAGGCAGTATATAAGTCATATATAATAATCTTAAAGCAGCAATTAATGGAAAGGTTATAGGGGAATGTTTTTACTTTTTGATGTGGTTACTGAACTGTTAATCTTATATCACAATTTTGGGGTTCTAGTAAACTTGAGCTACCTTTAATTTACTTAAAATTAAGATATTATTTTAATAATAGAATTAAACAAGTCACCAATGACTTCATACCTGTGTTTGTTGCTGTGATGACAAAGGACTTTTGAATGCTTTAGCCATGATTCGTTTGATTTCCACTCCAGCACTATTTTTAACACACATTGACTTATCCCACTGAATTGTATGATCTGGCTCTATTGGATTTAACCAAGCTAACTCATCTTCGCAAATATGGAGTGGAGGCGGTGGGCGGATAAATTCTGGTCGAAAATGACCTGGAAAAATATATTCTTTTAAAAATAACCTCTCTTAAAAGTCAAAATATTTATCCAACAATCAAAATGTTCCCAAGTATATGATCTGTTTCTATATGTCATATTGTATATAATACATCATATCATTCTTTTTAGTTTATATAGCAATATATAGTATAGGGTATTATCTATTCTATAAACTGACAATCTCAAGCATCTAGACCAGCATATTTTTATGCTCATCTTTCTTAGCATCTATTGACCCTAATTTTATATAAAGCGCCATTTTTTTGCAGAGATATCCTTTTTAGAACTCTCCAATGCCAATATATCACCATGCCATTCTGTCCATCAAAACTATATTCTGGAAAAGCAAAGCATAAGGAACAGAATTTAAGGCCATTAAAAAAAAACAAACTGTATGATTCTAAACAAAATATAATACAATATAAAGTATCAATATGAACGATAGAATATAGTGCGTGCAAAGTCATTATAGTAGCTAAGACACTGTTCCATGTGCAACCTTAAAAGCCATAATGGAAAACATGCCATCTTTTCCTCACACTGTTTTTCAAACTAAACATTCATATGAACAAACTAACTATAAACACCAATTTCAGATATAAACATGAACAGAAATAAGGAATGGAAAATAATATGATTATTTCTTATGTTGTAACTCTATAAAAGGTATTCCAAAATGAAGCATACTTTCAATAGGTGGCTTTGGTCCACTCACTAAGGCTTCAGTAATCTGGGATGCAACAGAGCTGTCAAAACCAGAATTTGAAGAATCTGGATCAGGATCACTGAGAATGCTAGGAAAGCTAGCTTTACTTTGTGTTGGCAGCTCAGACTGACGTTCTGAAAGAAAAATTAGATTAATTCAATTTCAGCATCCAAAATCTTGAATCACAAGAATAAACCTGTTAACAAATCTACACTATTTCTGTTAATGAGAAATTGGGATTATCTATAAAAATTGGTCACTAGGCTAGAAAGCAGGCAACTGTGAATTCTAGTCCCACCTTAGTCCTGAAAGCCAGCTGGGGGACTTCGTGCCAGTCAGTCTCTCTCAGTCCACATCACCTCACAGGATTGTTGTTGTGGGTGAAATAGGAGGAGAAGTCTGTTTTCCCCCTTGAAATATTTTTAAAATAATTACAAATGCAAATAAAGAAATCATTCCTTCTTTTAAAATACAAAACTTTTAATCTCTACCAGCTCTTTGACTACTTTATTTTTAAAGATAAAGCTGAGTTTCCAACAAGCAACTATTGGACAAAATAGTTTACACAAATTATTCCATAAATACTCAAGTTACTTGAATTAACAAGATGATTCATTATAACATCACTGTTTGTATTTTGTATTCCATAAGACTTCCTGCATGTCTGCAAAATTCTATTGTTTTCTTGTTTACATCTCTTAAGAGCTGAAAATCCTGTGGATCCTATGAAGCAACGTTATTCTTAGCCTTCATATAGGTTCTTCATAGCTGAAAAGGAAACATTTTGTCTCCACAAATTACATTTATAAAACATCAAATCATTCCACTATAGTTTTTAAACTGTAAACTTGGCACCTGAGAATCAGTCAGACCCAGAGCCAAAGTTCTGAATATAGAGTAGTACCATGGTACCCAACTGCTTTGAAACTCATTAAATTTGGTACTTTGATGCAAAAAATGTTATCCTGGTATTCATTGTTTATTTGGTACTCAACGCACAAGCTAGAACTTGTCAATGTCAGCTGTGACTCACTACATTATTCCTTATAGGAAAAATTTGTTTGGTATTCATCATTTTTGATAGCCATTGTACCTCCCAGAATCAATTAATAGTGAGTACTGAGGTACCACTGTAGCAGTTAAATGGTAACCAATTTGCCAACAGCTAGATATAGAAAAAAAAATCTAATTTTTATTGTGTGGAGACAGACTTTTATACCCCTACTGTTTATAACAAAATTTACTTCAAAAAGCACAGATTTAAATATAAAAGAAGATAAAATGCAAGCATGTGATTTGTGTAGTGTTCGTGTTCAGGGTTAATTTTAGGAAGAGTTTGATTATATCAGTTTCATTCTAACATTCAATATATTATTTTGAAGTGTGTTGCAATAATCCCATTGAATTCACTTCTAAATATTAAGCTTCGATCATTCATCCCAAGATACAATAAGCAGTTACTTTTTTAAACCTCAAAAGAAAATTAATTTAGCCATCATTCTAGAATATATATTGCAAATAACTGCTTATAGAATAGTCCATCAAAACTAATTGACTATTATAATGCATGAGCTATGCTTAATGATATAAATGTCATGAAGCTACTACCCATGCCTTTCTCACACTTCTGACAAAGAAAAAATAAGCCCACGTGTTACTTACACTATATTTTCTTTAGGTGAAAAGCAAAGGTAGTCATGTTAGCCTTCAGGAAAAAAAACATCATCAGAGCAATTTCTGTATTAGGTCCTCAAGGCCACAAAACAGAATGCAAATTTTTAAGTTCTCTAAAGCTCTTTGAGAGCAAGGTAAATAGAACAAATAAAGGGGAACGAGTCTGATGTTCAAGTGACCAGGTCCACTAAAATATCTAAGAATCAGATTAAAAATTAAAGCTGTTCATAGTTTCATTCATCTTTATAAAAATATGATAATAGATTCTAATCTCAGTATGACATAGTATTGATTGATATGAGTTTCAAGTCAGTTTACTACAAGGAAGAGGTTGAAAACTTCAAGTTTATAGCTAGGGTGAAGAGATTTTTTTTAATCCAATGATACAACCTCAAAACCAGCTCAATTATAAATCTCTCTTCTCTAAGCAGGGAAAATGAAGTGAATCTCACTTTGCACTAATGAAGTATTTCTATAGTCAACAATATTAGCATAAAATTCCATATATAAAGTGAGTTCTGGGGATGTGGAGATAACCTTGTAAAGAATATGAATTTGTGGGACTTTTACAAAATATGTATATACCCTATGAACCATACAAAAACAATGTTTTGAAGTACTGTCACAGCTCTTATAGAAGTACATTGCATTTCAGAGTATTTGTCACTTCAATAATAGATATTAACATAGCAAAGGCTTAGAGCTTTGACGGGATTTGCAATTCTCACTATGCACAAATGACACATCACATATAGATTCAATATTTCTATAAAAGGGTATTTCTAAAGGGAAAATTTTATTTTAAGTATAGGTTGTTGATTTTAAAATAATGACAAAACAATGAAGTATTGTTGATGTGCTTTGTTGATTTATGATCAAAAACATAGTGGCTCCATAGAAAATTGGAAATCATTGTTTTACCTTCTAATATGTCACAAATTATTTGTCCAAAACTATACATAATTAACATTGAAAAAACCCATATGATTAACTTCAGGCAAAATTAAAAATGTGCAATGGAGTTATGAGGAAAAAGAAAAATATTCACATACAAGTTCAAACACATTTTATATTTCATTAAAACAGAGATCTGTAAGAATGATTTGTTTGTTACCTGCTAATGCTAACTGAAGACCACTTATATCTACAGATTGGCCCATATTTCCTACATCCATTGATACAATCTGTCTTGGAGTCTTTTTGAAGAGTTCTCTAGGAGGAGCCAACATCAGCTGGGAAAGAAAGAATCTTTCTGGTGGAGTAATTGCAGGCAAAAAGCCTAAAATAAACAGAAATTATTTTATGGTACCAGCAATTTTCAAAGATCTTGAATAGCATTTCTATTGTTATGAGCAAAATCCAGAAAGGTATAAATTCAGTGAAATTAGTATTCTTGCAAATAAAAAGCAGGGGAAGGGGATTCTCACCATGCAACCACTCATCTGATAGTCCAGGCTCCCTGGGCTGTCCAAACTCCATTCAGGAAAATTTGGGAGAGGAGTCTCTAGCAGTGCTAAAAATGAGGTTTTGGACTGAGGGAATTGTGAAAATACATTTTTCCTTCTGTCTTCAAGACTACCAAGCAAGCAGAATAGAAGCGCCCATTAAGAATATACTAAGTTAGCTTTTCACAAGCGACATCTCCTTTGTTTGTACGCTAAATCATATAATAAAATGAAATACAAAGCTTCTGTTCAGCTGTAAATTAAGTTAAGAGAACCAGAATAATAGAGAAACTATGAAGATAGAAATAACGTATGACAAAATTTAAATAAGGCAGGAAAAAGTCCACCATCATCTTTCCCAATTTGAAGGGAACACTGCTCACGTGACCATAATAAAGTATATATCATTGGCTATTTTCATATGCTCCACATATAAGGGTTCCATGATGTCAACAAATACAAAACACTACCATCATTTATTGTCAAAATTCATTGATCTTATCCATAGATAAAATCAAATCAAATACTGGCAGTTTGTTATTTATCTAAACAAATGATTAGCTGTTATTAATCACTTTCTAGTCAATAATTAAACAGAAAGGACAGAGGAAACATTACTTCCAGCATGAGACCTAGTTTCCAAACATAGCTGAAAATCATATTTGATACATATTTATGTATACTGAGGTTGCTGTACAAATATTTGTTAAGAAAAAGCATATTGATAACCACAGAATGCATGCTACCTATTCATCAGCTGTCTACTTCCATTTTGTGTGGACGTTTTTATACCAAAACCTGTAGGTTAATTAAACTATGTAAGACATAGATGGTTAAATTAGAACAGAATAGGAATGTTTTCTAATCTTTCATCAGGTCACATTTAGCATTAAACTGGAGATCCCAGTCTCAACAATAACCAAAGTTGGAAACTGGGAGATCAGAAAAGAATGAATAAAGGATTACAGGAGGAACAGTTATTGCAATTAGATTTAAGATTATGTCACATATTAAAAGGATATACTGAACCGCTAATAAAAGAAAGTATTCCTCTCAATCTGGTTGAGAGGACTGAAATTGAGGGTTGCCACCTCAATTTAAGACGGGGAGGATGGGGAGGAAAGTTGCAACCCAGCCTTCAAAGAGATTCTCAATCATCCAGGTGATGGTTGTCCCAAAGGTGCATTTTTTTAGGAGGCAACTGGACTTCCTTGTTTTTTCTTTGAAGACGTTTTTCTTCTCATCCAAAAAGCTTCTTCAGCTCTAAAGAAACTCTGAGCTGAGCTGGGGAGCAAACAGTTTCAAAGAGAAAAAAAAAAAAGTCCAGTGGGGAAAAAAAAAATAAAGTCCCTAAAAAAAGCACCCTTGGGCCAGCCTTCAAAGAATTAATGTTGCCGCCGCCTCCTCCTCCTCCCCCCCCCCCCATTTCAAACCAAGTTTCATCTTTTTAAGTACCCTGGGAGGTCCAGGCTTTTTACCGAAATGGCAAACGGGCGCCGACCCCAATGGTTATTCGCCCAGGCCCAAACGGAGACCAGCTGAGGCAGCTACCTGAGAGCGGCGGCCTTTCGTTGTCGTCCCCGCCGCCGCCGCTGCTCACTGCCGCTCCGGGCCCCGAGCCGGCGGGGCCGCGCTCGGGGGGCGCCGGATTCAGGAGGTGGGCGAAGATGGCGGCGAAGGGGTTGGCAGCGAGCGGCTCGGTGCGGTACATCTCCCAGAGCAGGTAGAGGGCAGTCAGGCGCTGCGGCGGTGTGGGCAGCAGATCCGGCTGCTGCAGCAGCAGCACCAAAACGGAGCCTACGCGGAAATGCTCGGCCTTTCCAAAGTAGTGGTGGAAGGCGGTGGAAAGGCCCTCGAAGGTGCTGCCTCCGGCCTCCTCAGACACGATGCTCAGCAGGCTCGTCAGCTCCTTCGGAGAAAGGCTCATCTTTCCTGGCAGCGAAGCGACGGTCTCACTATTGTTGCTGCCGCTGCTACTATAACCGGCGACGGAAGCAGCGCCGGCCCCACCACCGGGAATCGAACCTGCCGCCGCTTCCACAGCACGGCCAGGCTCGGGACTGAGGCGGACCCCGCTCGTTAGCATCCAGCTCCACCCTTCCCGCGCTCGGCGGCCGTCTGCGCGCGCCCGTGCACTCGACCTACCGAGCGACTCCTCCCCTCATTATTTTGTTTTCCCTTCCCCGCGCGCGTGCCTCAACAGCCGCTATACTCCCCCAGCCCACCCCCGATTCTCCCCCGCGTCCCCCGGTTTTTGTTTTTTTTTTTCCCAGCCGCTGCTGCCGTAAAGCGATTTGCATTTGAAATGATCACCCTTTTTCAGTACTGCCGTAAAGCTAGGAAAACGGGAGGAGGAGGGAGGATATCGATAGAACGGTGTTTCTCAACCATGGCAAATTTAAGATATATGGACTTCAACTCCCAGAAATCCCTAGCCAGCCATGCCGACTGGGGATGTCCGGAATTTGAAGTTACCACGCTTAAGAAACTTTTACGCTTACACTGCCGTATAAGAAAGAACGGAAACTAGGAGTTATTTCATTTGCTGTTTAAGACATCATCTCAGGAAAACAAAAGGAAGAAATAGTTTTCTTTGCGTGGTGATTTTTGAAATCTGGAATGAATATGTTGCTTTGTTAATAGATTTAATAGTTTAAGTTCCAAATGGAACTTTAAATAAAAAATAGGGAACTCAATCAATCTCATCTTCATATTTAGAGATAGAAATTAAGAATTTTTTTACACCTTACAATGTAAAATCTGAGGATTTAGATATCTCCCTGGCATCTTTCTTAATCTTGAAATCTAAGCTGGGTCAGACAGCTGGGTCAGACGCCTGTACTTTTGGGGATGGCTATCAAAAAATAGATTAGTGTAGACTATATCTGAATATTAGGGGAGACCTAAGAATACAACGATAACACATCTTCAGAACTGTTACAAGGAATTCTACATAGATGTATTTATAAAGTCACCAGAAATCAAACTCAGTTCAAGGAGACTTTTCCCTTTACATTATCAGGTACATTCTGTGAAGTTTAATATAGTATTTATCTGATTTCATTCTGAGCTTTTATTTTATCATTTAATTTTAAGGAAAGCTGATGTATAGTTAAATTGAGACAATTATTTTGATGGCTATCTGATCTGAATATGTTTATTTATTGTAAATTGTCAAACAGAAACAAAAACATAATATAAAAATACAAGGATGGAGAATAGGCACGCCCCCTCTACGGACCTCTCAAGTATGAAGTGAGGTCCACAGAAGTCTATTTGTTACTTGCATATTTGATTCTGTGGAGGATTTAAACTAGTTCTGTGGGCTAGTGTAAAATTTGTTCAAATCTCATGCATGAAATCTGAAATTAAACAAAATTAATACTTTTGAATGCCTTAAAAATACACCATCTGTGTCTGGGTGAAATTTATTTATTTATTTATCTATCTATTTATTTATTAAATTTTTATACCGCCTCTCTCCCGAAGGACTCGGGGCGGTGTAAGCCATCTAAAAAACACACAATTTAAAAACAAATTAAAAATTAAACTAAATTGGGTAGCTGATCACAATTAAGATTTAAAACCTAATATGAAATTAAAAGATTTAAAATTTAAAACATTAATAATTTAAACAAAATTAAACCAATTTAAAAAACCCCATCTAATTAGTACTAGGCCAGGCCGGCCTGTTGGAACAAACAGGTTTTTAATGCGCGCCGCATTAAAATATGTCTCTTCATATCCTCAGGATTCGTAATATATGTCTCTTCATATCCTCAGGATTCGTAACGTTCAACTGAAATTATTAAAATGCAAATTGTGTGTGTTCAGAGTGAGATAATTATGATTTTACCTAATAATCATTGTCACTACTATGATACAGAAGTGTGGATCTGATGGTTTTATATTGGATCAACCTGAAAACAATCAAAATACAAATCTCATCCATCTGCCAACTTTAATTCTTTTCATTTAATTTATTTTAAGCTGTTAGAAAGAAATGAAGCAGAGAAAATCAAACAAAATTTGCTAATATGTGAAAGTGAATATGTAAATAATCAGGGAAAATCAGAAGGAAATTAAAAGACATTATGAAACTAAATATAAAAATAAAAAGGGGAAATCAAAGTAGGAAATTTTTTAAAGATATTGTGAAACTGAGAAATTCACTGGGATGCATTATCTGGTAAATTTACTAGGTATGGGTTTTTGATAGGGAAATTAATAAGCGTGTGTAGCCCAGTTGTTTTAACTGCAATGCCTAGTGTAATAATACTGTAAATTGGGAAGATTAAATATTCTGTCATTTTATTTATTTTTTTACTCTTATTTACTACTACTCACTATTTGCACTATACTGTTTAATCCCAAAAAAGCATAGTATGATACGGATTCATAAAATCTGGAAGATATGAAAGTTATAATAAATAGTTATTAAGTACTATATCTGTTTTAAAATATTTTTCAATATTTGTACTAGGATCATACTGTGTAGCTGAAGAAATTAAAATTGTCTCACATGAGTTTGATTGTGATGGAAGACTATAATCTTACGTAAGACAACTTTATTGTTACTAGGACCCTGAGCTATAAATCATTCATCTTATCTGCCATATATGAGGTTTCAGTTTATTTCTTATCTTCTCCAGAGTTGCACCAGAAAATCTCCAGTATATTTCCTAAAACTCATTTTATGACTGAAACATAGCAGTGACAGAATTGATTTCAAACAGAATGATTGTCCAAGAGAAATAGTTCAATATCTACACTTTTTAAAACGTAAATAAAGAACACATACTAATTCATAGCATTGTAATAAAGAAGTAGATGGATATAAACCTTAATTTTTGTTTCTAAAATAACTAATACCACAAGAGAGGGTTCTGCTTACAAGTCCCTTAATTTTATGTAATTATGCAAATATACATAGTAACAGTTAAAAATTAACTATAGTTTATAGGTATTTCTCTGTCCTAATCCCATATGGAGACTCTGCTTCCTTTTTCAGCACCTAATGTACATATTTGTATAAATACTATGAATTGCCATTTGTAAATAGATCTCAGGCTTAGATCTTACCAACCAGCTAGATAGAGCTTCATTATTTTTAATCAACTTTACAAACAGGATAAAAAAGGTTCTTTAATTTTCTTTTTATTTAGTTTTCTTTATATATTAAATTTACAGTATATGCCATCCATCTTGCCAAGACGCAACTCTACATTGCTTACAAAACTTAAATACATATAATACAGTGTGTTTCTTGCTTTAGCAGTATCCCACAATTTAAACCCATAATGCTACCGTTTTGAAAGAGACCATATTCAGCAACATACAGAAATTCTAACTGGATACAATATGTTTCATAAATGGAGTCACATAAAAACAGTTTTATGTGAAAAATTTACGGAGAAAGAATGATATCAAAACAATGGATAAGATTATATTTCATGTAAGACAGAATATCAGCAAATAGCCAGAATCTGCAAAGACAAAGTCAGGAAAGCAAAGGCTCAGAATGAACAAAGACTTGCAACAAAAGTCAAAGATAATTTAAAAAAAGTTTCTTCCAACATATAAATAACAAGAAAAAAAATCAAGGAAACAGTCCACTAAAGTGAGAAGACGGCAAGGAAGTAACAGGCAACAGAGAAAGCAGAGCTGGTTAACTCATTCTTTGCATCAGTCTTCACGCAAAAAGAAATTATAGCCCAACCTATCAAAAACATAATTGTAAAAGACAAACTAGAAATAAAAGTTAAAATAAGCAAAAAAAATAGTAAGAGAACACCTGTCTGATCTTGATGAATACAAATCACCTGGATTACATCCCAGAGTTCTAAAGGAGCTGGCAGATGTCATTTCAGAACCACTGTGCCACATCTTTCAAAAATCCTGGAGCACCAGGAAAGTACTAGAAGTCTGGAAAAGAGTTGATGCGGTTCCCATATTCAAAAAAAGAAAAAAAAAACAGACCCAGGAAACTACAGACCAATCAACCTAACATCAATACCTGTGAAGGTACTGGAAAAGTTGATAAAAAACCAGATCAGCCAACATCTAGAAATGAGTAAAGTCAGCATGGGTTTGTTAAAAACAGATCATGCCAAACCAATCTTATTTCATTCTTCAACCGTGACTAAATTAGTAGATCAGCGAAATACTGTGGACATAATATAATTAGATTTAAGCAAGGCATTCGACAAAGTAGACCACAACCTACTGCTTGATAAGGTAGAAAAAAGTGGGATAGCTAGCATCACTATCAGATGGATTCGTAAGTGGCTGACAAACCATACTCAACAAGTAGTCCTTAATGTATATATGTCTACATGAAGGGAAGTAAGTGGGGGTACCGCAAAGTTCCATCTTAGGCCCAATACAATATCTTCATAAACTACTTAGATGAGAGAATAGAAGGGGAACTTACCAAATTTGCGGATGATACTAAGCTGGCAGGAATAGCTTACACCCTAAATGATAGGCTCAAGATCCAGATGGATCTTGACAGACTTGGAACACTGGGCCCTATCTAACAAAATGAAATTCAGTGTAGAGAAAAGTAAAGTCTTACACTTAGGCAAGAAAAACCAAAAATACACATAATAGACTGGGTGAAACCACATAGCAGTAACTGAGAGGGATCTTTGAATCTTCATGGACAACCAGTTAAATATGAGCCACCACTGTGCGGCGGCACCCAAAAAAGCCAATGTAATCTTTAGCTGCCTTAACAGAGGGCTAAATCAAGATCAACTGAGGTACTAATGCCATTCTCTAAAGCCTTAGTAATACTGCACCAGTTTTGGTCACTCACTATAAGAAAGATGTTGAGACTCTAGAAAAAGTGCAGAGAAGAACAACCAGGATGATTAGGGGACTGAAGACTAAAATATATGAAGAACAGTTACAGGAACTGGGCATGACTAGTCTAGTGAAGAGAATGATAGCAGTGTTCCGATATTTGTGGGGCTGCCACAGAGAGGAAGGGGTCAAGCTTGAAGGCACCTGAAGATCAGACAAGGTTAAATGGATGGAAACTGATCAAGTAGAGATTCAACCTAAATATGAGAGATTTTCTGACAATGAGTACAATCAATCAATAGAACAGCTTGCCTTCAGAAGTTGTGGGAGCTTCATCACAACTGGAGGCTTTCAAGGGGAGTGCCATTTGTCAGGGATGTCTCCTGCTTGGGTGATGGGTTGGACTAGATGACCTATAAGGTTTTTCCAACTCTGTTATTCTATGCTATGTATTTGACCATAACATGATAGAGCAAAATCCCTATGTAATCAGTTCTTGGGGGGAAGGGAGTATTTGAGCTAGATAAACAGAGGGAGAGCTGTGAATCTTCTATAAAACATACTGAAAATGTATTTGATATTGCAAGGAAAAAAGAACATGAAAAAGCCAAAGATCAGCATTAGTTGGGAGGAGGCACAGTGAAAATAAGTGAGAGAAGAAGAAAACAAAACACACTAGGAAGATTAGGAAATCGGTGGGCAGATCAGTGAGATACACAGCTGATACCACTGTAGTAAGGAATAAGTACATATGTCAATGGATACATCCCTCAAAATCATTCTGGGATCCCCCCAGATTTTGTTTCATCTGAATCCCAGAACAACCAAGCTCTTCTAGGTTTTGTTTTTTGTCAAACTGCAATCCATCCAAAACACTTTGGAAGAACTTTCAAGGATGCAATACTTTACTCCTGGTTCAAAAAGTCTTTGCACTCAAAAGACCTCAAAGACATAATTTGATTCAGGCATAAGCTATCAGATAATAGTTGTTCAATGCACAAAATAGTTCACAAAGAGAAATCCTTTTGTATATTCCTAATATTATACATAAATTGGTAATTCAATTTTACATACAGTGAATTTACCCTGCAGAGTTTCTCTCTCTCTCCCCCCTCCCTTTCTCTTTCTTTCCCTCCCTCCATCCTTCTCTCTCCCCCCCTTCCCCCACATAGTCCAGAGGACTGAAAAGGCATTAATCATTAACAATTATTTCTTCCAGATTCCATTGTCCAAATTAACTCTATTCTATGTTCCAAGATAAAGAAATGCTATAGAATAATATGATGATTGAAGATGCAGTATGCACTTAAAAGATATTTAAGAAACCAGAAGATCACATTCTTATCCATTATGCAGCCTTGCATTAATGATAAAACCAATTGTATAGATGATTTTGGGATCCAAGTGGATTTGACATAAACATCATGAAGATACAAGGCTCAGATCTAAATGTTTTCAACTTGGCAATGCCCAAATCGGTTGAATCCCAAATTTTAATTTCCATTTATTTTTATTTATTTATTAAATATATATACTGTCCATCTCACTATCCAAAATGTACCTGAAAATTTTATTTATTTGAATAATTCATATGGCAGCCCATTTGTATCTCTAGACAAGAAATTAGCAGCAGAAACAATAAAACCATGCAATAAAGTACAAATATCAACCATAAGTGCCTATATTCAAACAATTATGTACATACAGATGTAGTCTTGTGTTTTGACCACCATTTCAGGAGATAATAAATAAGTACAATTAGCAAGCATAGCCCCAGTTATAACATGGCTAAATTAAAATAGAGAAAACTGGTGGCTGCCTGATACTATCATTCACATCATCCATAATCTGCAACTGATAGCAACAAAATAAATAAGTACTTTAAAGGAAAGATGAATGCAGTTGATTTCAGCAGCCAAATCTCATAATTCTATTTTATTTTGGAGATTGACATTACCTCTGAATAATTAGCCATCACAGTTAGGCTGCCATATCCCATAAGCAACATGAGAGTGTCAGTTGTATAAGCTACATGTTCAGCAAAAAAACAACTGTCCCCTGATAGACGCTGAATCAGGACTCTTCAGCCAGCTAAAACCTGCCAAAGTGCCCAGAATAGACTCTAGGTTAATCAACTCCCTCCTGGATTGATTAAAAGCAATCCTAAATGGTCAATTACTGTCCAGACTGCTTTTTATGTATATTGATAGCGCTGCTGAAATTCCAAAAGATCAGACCTAGTATTCCTATTTATAGGAGTGTTACAGGCTACTTTACTGATTATCATCCATTCACTCTATGCAGCAGAATCTATGCCAGACAGCTGTAGTGGAAGTTGCCAAACAGGTTGAACTCAGAAATTGTCCCGACAGGAAGACAAGTGAGCTTTAGACACCAGTTGATTACTGCCTAATATTAAATCATCGAAGAAAAATATACACAAAAGTCAATGTCTGCTTTACATGCAGCTTTTGTCAATTTTAAGCAAGCTTTCAGTCACATTCACAAACACAAACTTTCAGCTGGAATTTCATCTATATAGAACCGCACATGATGACAATAATATATCTATATTAAATACTGATACTGTATAATATGGTAATTCTTTCCCCATCATCAATAGGGCCAAAGAGAATAGTGTGGATGTTTTTTACTGTGGATTTTTTTTACTGTACAATAGATGGATATACATTTTGATAAAACAAAAATGATGATTTTTCTCTTAAGATGAGTGAGGAACTATGGCTCTTTTATGACCTATGAACTTCAACTCCCAGGATTCTCCCAGTTCTCATTCAATTAATAAGCCTAAAGTGCGTACGATTTATACTACTGAACTCTAAACCACACAGTTGAAATAAGATAAATGGCTAGAAATATTAACCCTAATCGAGGTACAAGAAAGAAGAAGGATGGCACCTATGATTTACTATTATGTAAACTGTAAAGGGGAGGGAGGAGTCAACTGTCCTGCTGTATCATATTGAAATAACTTCAGTTTACAACTCAGTATCACCTCACCGGGTTGTAAGTAGCAGACTGTAGTTGAGGTAAGAGGTTGTATGACATGAAGTGAAACCATGATGTGGTTTGCTTGGTTTTGACTTAGCATATGTGCCAATACCAACCAACTGCAGTTCATTCATAAAATTATAAATTCATAATCTGGAAGTTTTCAGAATTGACTTTTGATTCTTTTACAGTTAATGGATCCTAGAAGCAGAACTTATTCACCACTTCAATGTCTTCATTGTCAGTTCCAAGAATGACTGTGATGCTAAAGGATCATTAGCAAAGTCTAATTAATATTATTTGGTTATTGGTTATATTGTGACCAAGTACTGGTTACTGTTACTGCTATATCCTTCTTGATTATGTAAACAAAGTTATTCCTTCTTCCTCTTTCTTGGGTGAGATTGACAGACACAATTGTCTAATTCCAATCCACTTCGATTCACTGATGTCTAAAATGTCAATGTGCAGTCTATTCATTTCATATTTCAAAGTGTTGCATTCGTGATTCTTATATTCTGTGTTCTCACTCTAATTTCATCTTTGTAGCTTTGGATTTCTTTCCTGCTTTGCAACTTTAGCAACTAAACATTCCAAAGGTTTTAATCTTGCCACGTCATAAATACCTTTAGCACTTTAAAAGAGTCTCGGCTCGTCCTCAGTAACACATTGAGTCTATCTTATCCAAAGGGCCCATTATAAGAAACTATATTATCAGTCATTTTATCTTATCCGTCTATGGGTTTTGCCTTGTAAAATACAGCGATGATTTATATTATCTTTTCCAAGGCTGTATGAAATGAGGCTTTTACAGTTGCCATTAAAGTAATGATCTGCCTTCAACATTGTCCTATATTATGGACCCCAGCCATCCCAATAACAGACTGTTTATCACAATGTGATCAGGAAAGCATTTTCGATCCCTGAAGGCAAACACAGAAAGAATTTCCTCATTCTTTTTTCCACAAGCAATACGGACACTTAACCAGGAACTACAAGCCCACTCAGGACCACAACAAGAACCATGTCTGCATCTAACTCCCACCTTCCCAACTACCCTTAACTATTTTTCTAACC
>JAEANM010003072.1:0-23063 GCA_017656035.1 Myanophis thanlyinensis | reverse complement strand
CTCCTCCTCCTCCTCCTCCTCCTCTTTATTTTGCAGAAGAAAGTGCTTTTATACACAGAACATCTAAAGTCTGTACTTGAAAGTACTTAACATGTGACAAGGAGATGGATTCTACATAAAATTCCAGGCTTAGAATTAATCCTTAAATGGACCACCAGAGAGACTGTTTTCTATAGGTACAATACCAGCCTGCAATTAGACAAGCATGTATTGAAATACCTTTTTGTGGGTGCTTTAAAGCATCCCCTCTATTTTCTATGTATACAAACATTTTCATTAGCCCTTCTGATGGCTATGTGCTGCAGTGTAAAATGTAGATGTGAGATATCAGATGAATATGTCTGCTTAGCTGCAAGATATTTTAAATGGCTTTTTTGTTTTGGTATTCAGCTTTTTTTGAGTCAGAGGTGGGGACTGAGATAAAATTTGGATGCTGATCTGTACTTCTTATCAAAAGGGTATGATATTAAAAAGTTGTTCATTAAGCTGCTGGCACCTTTTCAGGATGAATTCATAAGGTTTAGAATCTTGCTGGTGTGTATGTGTTTTGGCGGTTGAAATTGTTCAAGATTTAGCTCAAGCTGATGGGTAGGTTCCAATACATCAAGGTTAGTGGCCTACCTCTGGGTGCCAGTTGCCAGAACAGAAGTAACAGAAAAATAAAGGGTGCTCCGTTACCATGTTCTCCTCTACTTTAAATTGCCTGACGGGCAATTTAACTGATGACATAACATCAATTTTGTAAACCTATGTTCATCAGATACACTGATCATTAATGGGTGTATAGTAATCAAATGCAAAAACATGCAGCATCCCAAAGGTGAATAATGTTGGAGAGTTAAATAATTTGTATGTATTGTGCAAAGCATATGGTAATCTCTATGGAGTTTTGCATACCATACCAGGGTCAACATAATACAACTGTCACTTGACCTCAGTATAAATGCCTACTGCTGGGTAGAAAATGCTAAATGCTTATATTTTCATTTCCATGCACCTAAAAGTGTACTAACATAACCTGTGCTTCAGAATAGCTTCAGATAATGGAAAGGAACTGTGTGACACATAATTCTCTTCATTCATTATATATAACAATACTGTATATAGTTGATAAATATTCAAAGAGGGAATGTAGGCGTTTCTCATAGCATCTGAATGTAACAAAGAGAAGGAACACTCTATTGCTTGCTAAAGCTAAATCTATTTTTTTTTTCCAGAACAAAACTCAAAGGATATAGGAGAATAATTCTAGCTCAGGGCTGAACTGTGAGGGCCTTGATGCTGTCTGAGCTTGGTTGTTCTCCTGCAGATGTTTCATTACTAAACTGGAAACTTCTAGCACTCTACCTAGTTAGACAATAAAACATCTGCAAGCTGAGAGAACACCAAGGACCCACATAGTCTGCTATAGTCCAGAGTTTCATGTGTTGGTGTGGTCATTGCTGGGTCATTTGAATTTCTCATATTGGAATCAAATGGAGGTATGCAGTTACCATCCAGAGTCCATTCTTCTTTCTGGGACTTTTTCAACATCGCATATCTCAGTGAGATACCTGGAACCATTTGCGCTTCAAGACGAGGCTGACTGAATCATTATTAAGGATGCTTCCCTCTACGATGGGTTACCAACAGCGATGTGAATTGCAGGCTGCCACTTCGGAAGAACTCACACGATTGCTTTACTGACATTGATCTCCATGCTGTTTAGCTGTCTTGTCCTTGCTTGTCATAAAAACATAAGAAATCCTTCACTGGGTCATATCAAAGGCTTATCTAATTCTACATTCTGTATCACAAAGTGGCTAATCACAGGCATCCAGGAAATTCATGACAGGAGATGTGAATGATGGTCCCCTTCATTCTCTTTGTGCTTCATAGGATCAGTGGGGAACAAAGGGTCCCCAGATGTGCCTCATCTCACTTCCCTCATTAGTCTCTGCTAGGGCAGTGTGTTGTGTGGAAGTCTCTGACTATATGGTGATGGATCAATCATTTCTGAAAAGTCTTTCTGTGCTGAGCTGTCTAGCAATATCTTAGTACCCCAAGAATATTTTCCCCTCCAAAGTAGTATTAAAAAAAATCCCTATTATATATGAGCTAATTCTTTAAGCCATTGCCCTTTGGCCAGTATTGCATATTTGATAGTAACAATTACTACCGTAGTTGGACTATTTTCGGCAATATTTAATTTTTAAATGAAAAGTGAATAAATGAACCGAGGATCTTTTATTTATTTTATTTATTTTTATTTTTCAGAACTTCTACACCACCCCCTCTCCCGAAGGACTCGGGGCGGTGTACAGCCATTTAAAAGGACACAAAAAATCACAGTTAAAACACAATTAAAATTAATTAGATTAGTGGCCACCAATTAAAACCTGATTATGAATTTAAAAATTTGAGACAATTAAAATTACAGATTTAAAACTAATTAAAATCCCCAACCAATAGTACTAGGCCAGACCGGCTTGTTGGAACAGAAAGGTTTTTAATGCGTGCCGGAAGGTCCGTGATGGTCCGGATCTCCGGGGGCAGTTTGTTCCAGAGGGAGGGTGCCCCCACAGTGAAGGCTCGAGCCCTTGGGGCTGCCAGACGATATCGTCCTGACAATGGAACCCCAAGGAGGCCCACCCTGTGGGAACGCACAGGTTGGCGGGAAGCTGACGGTGGCAACAGGCGGTCCCGCAAATACCCGGGTCCCAAGCCATGGAACGCTTTAAAGGTGAGAACCAACACCTTGAATCGCACCCGGAAGGCCACAGGGAGCCAGTGCAGCTCGCGCAGGAGAGGTGTAAAGGATCACCCACGCGGCCGCACTCTGCACCAACTGCAGCCTCAGAATGACACCCCCTTGGTGCCATTCAAAATTATATAGTGATTCTGCATCCCAGAGAGCTGTTGGATACATTCTACTGTAGGAAAGGCCTCCTTCCCCAAAATAAAATATTCCACAGAATAAGAAAATAAGCAGAATAGAATATTTTATATAAAGGAAAAGAAGAAAAAAATCCTAGGCAGAAAGCAGTCTGTCTTTCATCTGCTAAAATAGCTTTCAGCCAAAGTTTAAGGAAACTATGGTAAATTTCATTCATAAAACAATGTATACACTGTAAAACCAAACTTAGCTAACATGAACTCCACAAGGACAGCAGAATAGAGCAAGGACTGAGACTGCCTATGCAAACTAGATGACCCAATATGCCACAATAGAAAATCTCACCAACAACAATTAAAATGCTACATACAGTCTAAAGAACACAGAAGGAACACATTTTCATACAAATACAAACACACCAGCAACAAAGAACTCAGAAACTCTGACTAACTCACAACTCCAATTTGCCAGCTGCCCCCAGGAACCCATGCTGTTGTCACTGTTGTCACTGGGTCAATGAACAGTAACAGAAACCCTTTCCAACTGCAGCCTGCCTTGAACTTATTTTTCCTTGTGGTTTCTCTCTGGCTTGGAATGAGATATGGACCAGATTTAATTTCCAACAGTACTATAGAATTTCAAGGATATCTGATATGTTAAAAAGCAATAAGGCAACTTCTAACATTAATTAAAATAATTACTGCAGAATGTTTAATTTTTGAATACCCAGCTGACTACAAACTGTATTTGTATTCTTGGTATAACAGGCCTGTGAGGAGGCCTGGAGGGGGGCCATCCTAAATGAAGTATAGGCAGCTTTTTTAAAAAAAAAAAGACCCATATATTTTATTAGGGTCAGAATAGAAATTTTATGGAATTTAATAACTGCATGCTCCCTTACAGTCTATTGATTTAATAAATCAGGGCACAATGCAGAAAGCTCTTTTGCTCTGCTAATAATCCTTTTCCTAACCCATGCAAACTTCTCCTACATTTGTAAATACCAGGCATACCACAGGTTGTGAGAGAGCCAGCATGGTGTAGTGACTTGTGCTGGTCTACAACTAGGGAGACCTAGGTTTTACTCTTCTCTTAGGCACAAAATCAAGCTGGGTGGCCTTGGGACAATCACTCCATATCAGCTCTAATCAGCATCAGACTCTCATCATATCATGTATTGAAAAGTTTGCTGTGTGAACTCCGTAAATGCAGTACAAAACCAGTGGAATGACAACCCAATAGGAGAAATGTTAAGGTCAACAACAACATTCCATTGATTGTGCAAACTACTTTGTTCCTTGAAAAAGAATTGCATGATCATTCTATTTACAACCTTACAGAAACTATGTTGAAAGATACATCTTTGATTTGACTTTGAAGTGCATGAATATGCATGCTTGCCCTCCCACATACACTCCTGCAGTTCTATCTGACAGACCTTCAAATTGCAAGCTGCCAGCTCAGACATGTGAATCGATCTCTCTCACATATGATCTTTAATATGCATTCACAAAAACCCTTCCCCACCCAAATCTGGCTTCCTCCATCCTTCCCTCTTTCCTGCAAAGAAAATGTGGGTCCTTGAAAGAAACAAAGTGGAATTCCAGGAACACAGAATAAGAAATTGGGAGTTTCATCCCACCCAAACAACTATGATAAATGTCTGGAATTATCTGTAAAAAAAAAAGATGAGAAAGATCCAATCTCTCAGAATCACTGGAATAGGAAGAATTTATTATGCCTAAACAATAGCATGGCAATCGTCATTTGGTGGAAAATCAAACAAATTTTATTAATTCAAGAAGCCCCAATGTTCAGAAGCAGCTTTTGGGAAAACAATAATGACATAACAGTATTTTTCTTAGGATTCAAGTCATAGATGTTTATTTTCTTCTTTAAACTGTTTGGACTCATCAGTATTTGTTTCAATATTTAGTTTTCTCTTGAAAGAGATTTTTCAAAATGTTCTATTAATCAACTATTAGCAAACTATTGTCTCATTACGTAGTACTGTATTCTGCTAAACTCCTATAGCTCAATGAGGATCTTGAGATCTTCTGAAGGTGCATCAAATTGCAGGTTTCTCTGTAACCTCAGTTTTAATTCAATCTCTTAAATGTCTGGAATTTTACTACACTTGGCTTGCTACTAGAAGAAACTCCAATGAAGATTGCTGTTTTGCTTTAAGAAAACAAATCCCTTGACAGGTGTGGGGGTAACATTTCCAGATGTGGCCAATTCTGTTCATCCCTTAACTGCTTTGCCTACATCTACTGCATCCCCATTTGGGAAATTACAAGAGCATAAATATTATTCTGAAGTAGCAAGGAATCTTTAATATATTTTTCAGTGGCTACTGTATAAACGATTACACAAGAGCAGAAATTAATTACCCTCATGAGTAATTAATTCTGAAAAAAAGAATAACAATTTCTTTCCAGGCAGAAAGCTAGCTTTATTCTTACTACAAATTGTTTCCAGTTTTCAGGTAATGAAAAGCATAACATTAATTTGAACATGTAAATAGCATTTAATGTGTTTGAATAAATGATTCTCAGCAGACTTTTAATGTTTGTATAGACTATATTGTAGATCGGCAGATTTCCTTATATAGGATTTAGAATTCACATCCTTCTATTTACATATCGTAATTTTTTGATGTGCCATTGCTTTTCAGTTTATTACTTACATATTTCATTATTCCCACCTAAACATTCACAGATGTGATACAGTATTCTATAATAAGCTATCTGTACATTCACAGATTGAAATAAATTACACTGGATTTTGAAACAAATAATTCCACTGGAAATTAAATACAAAGCAAACTATTGGTCAAGGGTCTAACTAGATAGTACAATTGTGAAGGATTAAGGTAGACCTGTTATAAATGTTGGTTCTAAATTTTCTTAGCATTTGAAACTTTGCATTGTTTGTACTAATAAAATAGAAATCAATGTTCTATAAGGTGCACAATATTGAAGAAATTTTCTCAGAAAAGGCAGTCACCCTACATTACAGCACTTCATGCCAATTGAGGGAAAATACCACCATCCTCATCTTTCAAACTAACTGAAAGCCAGTCATGATTATTTTCACTTTTGTTGACAGGATAGAATAATGCTATGCCAGCTAAACCTCTACAGAACAGTTCAAAGAGAACAGCACTGAGGAAAGATTTCCCAAGACAAAAAAAAACCCTCAGAAGCAGCTGTATCATTTCAACTAAATTCCCCCCCCCCCCCCAGTTTTACTGCAGTATCAAATGAGCCTCAGCCAAGCCAGCTAAAAATTGGCTCAGCCAATGCTATATAAAATAACATAATACAGATCCAGAACTGATTCTGAACAGGCTTAAAGTTTTCATTTCGAAATGCCAAACTTTGCTTTTTAAAGGTAATTCTACATAAACTATATGAAAGCCAAGCTTTAGACTGAGATGCTAGAGTTGCACTTGAATAAATAGGTCAGGACTGAAATGATCTCATAGTGGTGTAGAATTAGCTGATAATCCCCACTATGTCAAGGGCCTAGGCATGCTTATCTCTGACTATCTTTGCTCCAAAGTTCATTGTAATAGCATTGCCAAAAAAACATTAAGAGTTGTTAATATTGCACAGTTTTTTTTCTGGAAAGATTATATTGTTAATTAGAGTTTATAAATCCTATGCCAGACCAATACTGGAGTATTGTTCAACTGTTTGGAATCCCCACCATATATATCTGATATCAGTATAATTGAGCGGATCCAGAAATACCGTACTTCACGAGAAAAGTCTTGTACTCTTCTGTACCCAATAGAATTCCCTAGGCTACTAGGCTTGAAATTCTCGGTTTGGACAACTTAGAACTACGCCGCTTGCAGTCAGACCTAGGTATTGCACATAAAATTATACACAGTAATGTTCTACCTGTAAATGATTTTTTTCTGTTTCAGTTGCAACAACCTGCTCACTAACAACCGCTTTAAACACAATGTAAATCGTTCCAAAGTTTCACAGTTTCACTCGGAAATTGACTTCCGTGGACTTTACACCATTCCTAAGTGGACAATAGAGGGGGGGTGCATAAGTGCACAAATGTGCCTATTGTCCCTGTCATTGTATTTTCTTACTTATTCTTTCTATCCATTTTTACTCACTGTTTGATTGTTTTGTATTGTTATTGTATTGTTATGGTTTGACAAATTCTAATAAATAAATAATGAATTGAAATGATGTTGTTGAGACCAATAATACAAAGGATTTGGGATGATCATCCCTGGGCTAAGAATAATAGTATTAAGACTAGAATTATTGCTCATGAGATGAAATAACCAGGACTAGACTTGAAACAGTGGCATGCTGGAGTAGGCTCATGAGAGACAATTGTTAAATTTTCAGGACTTTCATGAGCTGCTTGAGAGCACGGCTGAGTCACGATGCCTACTGTGCTGATCAACTGTTTTGCAGCTTGTAGCACATAGTGGAAGTGGAGCCAGTTGTTAAACATTTATTAGCATGGCTTCTAGAAACAGAATAAAATGGACAACCTATCCATTATGTTCTCTTTTGAGCTGAACAATATTATGAAAAGCAGTGACCAAAAATTGAGTAGTGACAAAAAAAATGAGTTAAGAAATAAAGACAAACTCAAACTACTTTATACCAATGCCATTCACAAGGACCAGCAACCTTGTTCAGAGTCAGTATCAGAGGCCACTGCATATGAAGGTTGTAACTCTGGAGACTGCTGACAAAGTTACTTTTTCATCAGTCATAATTACAAATGGTTACTAAATGAGAACTATCAATTCTTTATACTTTGACTTGCCTTCAGTATAAAATTGAAACAAATATTGACTAAATAGTATGACCTAGATACATGGCAGCCTCCAAGTACCTACAATTTTAGCTTCTCTAAGAGATGCTGAACTTGAAAGTCAACAATTCAGTTTTATAAGATGTTAAGACATTAAATGAAAGCTAATTTTATTTATATATTTGATCTGTGAAAGGAAGAAATGAAATATCCAATTTTGGAAAATCAATGGAATTATTTAAATAAATATACTTATGATTTAAAAATGAAATATTCTTTTGGGTCAAGGAATGGGTTAAAATAGATGAATAAAACGGATGAAAACCAGATTTTAGCAATATGAGAAAATGCTTTAACTTTTTGAATCTTAACTACTTTATAATGTGTGGAACTCTGGGAATTAAAATCTGCACATTATTAAAGTTGCCAAGGTTGAAAAATGCTTTAACTTATATTATTTAATTAATATGTAAGTTAACAATTTTACAAATAAATATTTATGGATCTCAATGTGTTGTTGAATTATATTTCTAAAATACGGATTTTTTTTAATTTATGAAGTTCCTTGGAGCTTGAGGAACAGCAAAAAAGATAAACCTATGTAATTTGAAAAGAAAGGCACTCCTTGATTTTAAAGAATGAATCTAGATTATGAGAGTTATCTATTTTTGAAAGTCTTTGTGCCCTAAAAATGACAAGATGTAGCATTATGCTATTACAGTATATAATCCTTATTTAATAAATGTGACAATTAAATTCACAATGAATTTATGAGAGTAAAATGGAGCTAAAATTAAATATAAATACCAATTTAATAGCTCACTTTTTGAAGGAGCCAAAGGATGGTGCATGCAAACAAGTGCTGTTAGATAATATAAATCACATGAGAAATTAATACTTACATTTAAATAAAATACCTCATCCCTTCACTAATAAGGTTTGTTTTAGGATTTTTTTCCCATTCAGCTGGACTTCAAAGATTATCCTTCCATCTTCCAGGACTATCGTGTAACATTTAAAACACATAAATATTGTAGCTAATTATAAGGTATTTCAGCAGATGTCATATATTCCATCTCATTTGTACTGTTTTGGCTTGTTAGGTTTTCTTTTCAAATTCATTTTGTGCCTGATACATAGTTCATGCTTAGTTCTCATTGATTTTATTATCAGAATATCAGTAACCCATATTAGTAGTTACTCACAGCTCACATTAGGTAGTAGTTATTCACAGCTCACAATGGGAGTGAGCTTCTATTACTTCCTAAAAGATATTTTCTTTTCCTATCACTCATTTTGTTCTTTTTGTGTGCAGAAGTGCAATTTCCTCATCTCCAATTATCAAGTACCCTGAGTATATGATGATTAGGTACAGGTATATTACCCATGTCAAAAATACTATAATCAAAATAATATAATTCTCCATCTGATGCACTCTGGGTAGGTTGGCACTGTGACTGTAGATACCCCAAATCTCTTGGTTTCTAGCCTGATGCTTTAAACACTAGCTCTCTTAGTATTACATTATACTGGTATGATAATGTATTAATTTGTATCTTTTGTTTGTCATGGCAATATGTGCTATGCAACTATTTTTGATTCTCTCTCCCTGCACCTCCCCCACCCTCACTACACTCTAGAATTCACTGAATGCGACTAAATTGCATTTTTAACAGGATTCAGTGTTTAACATTCATAGGCTCTCTAAAGGAGGGGGGGAATCTAGGCAGTGAGCATAAAGAAGAGGTTTGTATGAATGAGGCAGAGAAATATGATTTAAAGAAAAGCAATACATGTACGAATCATCTTTTTGAAAACACCGTTTTAATTGGCTTTCATTTAGTCCAATAAGAAAAACATGAAAAAAAATGTATTAAGAATGGATATCGGTTAGTAAAAACATGATTGCAATCAGCCTCAAAAGTCTATATAGAATTTTTTTACTTTGATGTGCTTTTTTGAGCACGTTTCTCAACGGTTGAAGAAACCACAAGAAAACAGAAAACAAGCGTTACTCTTGTTATTACGTAACTGGTGGAAGGAACTAAACCCGTTTGGATCTCATAAAGAAAAGACTGAACATGTAATGCATCGGAAATGCTTGATCATTTTGACTATTCGCTTGTCTCACTTGCACGAATTTAGTCCTCCAATAGGAGGTGTTCTTAAGAGGGCGATCTTCAGCTTCTCTCACGGTCGAGCGTAGAGGAGAAATATCGCGAGACTCCACCACAGAATGTCTTGAAACCGGGCAAGTCGAGGCTTTGATCGAGGGTTCTTAGTTGTTGAAGTTGCCTTCGGTTTCAAAGTGCTTTTTTTTAAAATAATAATAATAATAATGGTCGATGGTCTTCTAGACACTTCGCTAAAAATCTCTTGACCCAGTGAAGCTTTCCAGGTTCAAAGTGGGACGTTATACCTTGCCAGAAGTGAAGATGGTGTCGCCTCTGAATTAGGGCGAAATTGAAGCGAGCGTGACCTATTCCAAAATGACTGCCGAGACAGACAACCCGGTGGAGAAGCGTCTTTTTTCGTTTTCCCTGTGGTTTGGGACCCCGGTAAGGCTCTCTTCGAGCGGTCAGGGTCCTCAAGGGAGCTGGGTTAACCTTCTGTTCGGGGACGAGGAAGAACGGACATTCAGAAAGAGCTTTTATTCAGTTTCGTGCTTCAAATGTTTTTTGAAAAACCTCTTAACATGGGGTTGGCCTGCACAGATCTGGTCTACTATGAGAAAGTTAGGATTTGTTGCATCCCTCGACTGCCACCTAGGGGTCGTTCGGATTTTTTGCAGCTCAAATAAGACGGTTCTACAGTGGGGCTTTCTCGTGTGATTTTGCAATGATTAAAGTTTGGCATAATGGTTAAGACACAATGTTAGACACCAACCAGGAGTTCTAGTCTGGCTTTTGGCACAAAGCTGGCTGTGACCTTGGGACGGGGACACACACAAACAAAATAGATCATGCAACTAGGAATGGCTGATGATATGAAAACTAACCTGGGTAAGACTACTTAGTCTTAGAGGGAACACCAGGAATCATAAGGTATATAAAGTATATAAATATATAAAATATAAATATATACAGTATATAAAGTAAACATGGAAGACAAACAGAAATTCCTGGAATTTAGCAGTGGCAAACCATTTATGTACTGCTGCCAAGAAAACTGCCTAGGTTTTCATCAGGAGTTCAGTTCATCTTAGGAACCAACTGTTAAGAATTATATTAGAGAGGAAAATAGAGTGAGAGCTAGGAAATGCTCTTGAACATTTCATTTATCTAGAAGAGTTGGAACTAGCTTTTGTTTTCTGGAAGATAAATCTTTAATATTTATTATTAGGGGAATGGAGATTGTGCCTGCAAGTCATTGTTAGCTCCTGGCAAATGCCTGGACTAGTTCCTGCAGGTATCTTGGCAAGATTTTAGAAATGGCTTGCCATTGTCTTCCTAGTACTGAGAGTAAGTGGCCAAAGGAAATCCAGCTAGCTTTGTGCCTGATAATATAGCTAGCTCCTGTTTGCCCTACAACAGCAGTCTTGCAAGGAAGATTAGGCCGAGAGAATGATTGCTTCAAAGCTTTCATGCCTAAGGAAGGATTTGCTCTTTCAGTCTGTGGTTTTTTAGTCTAGCACCTTAATAATTTCATCAAATGAGGCATGGGGAAAATGAAATCATGTTATAGTCAAACACATCTGCTATTCTAAAGTCTTGCCACTATGCTTCATGCTAAAACCTATTTTCTTCTTTTTCTTCAGAGTGAGAAAGTGACCTGTCCTTATGATGCTAATCATCAAATGCCTAAATCTTCCTTGGAGAAACATATGATATCCTGTAGACTGAGGAAACTAGACTATTCTAAAGAGGAAGAGGTAATGCTTTACTATTTTTTCCCTTTTAAAAAGGTTATTCATATTTTGAGGATAGAAAGAAAACATTTGCTCTTCTTTGGAAAACAACGTTGGCTTTAGATTTTTGAAATGGACACCTGTTGGATGGACACTAGATTATTTTCCCCTAAAGTTACTGCAAAATATCTGTTAGAACTCCATTAGCAAATTAACACTGATACTAAAATTAAAGTCATGGATGAGCAACTTAAAGGCTATTCTACACACAGCTCATTGAGACCTCCCCACCCCACCCTGTTCATTTTCTCCTGCTGCCCAGCTGATGGGGAGAGAATTTGATCAGTTTTAGAAAAGACTTCCAATAGGCTCAGAAACTTGCTTCCATAAACCAGGTTCTAATTTGGTATATTATGTGATTCACTTGTGATTCACTTTTACATCCAGACACTTGACTGAGAACAATTATAGGCAGTGTTTATTTTGTTGTTTCCCTGTTTCCTCTAGCACAGTTCTTTTACCTCATTCTAGCATTTCTGCTGGTTTCAGAAGGTGTTTTCAATTACTTTTTTAAAGATAGTTTTACTTTAAATACTTTCCATAGTTATATTGATGTTATTGCAATATTAGATAAGGGATAAACATGCTTTCTGTAGATACCATTATACTTAGTGCCTAAAGATCTTGTCTCACCTTTTAAAAAAAAGTTTAGTAAAATCAGTTTCTAACACAATCTTTACTGGTAAGAATTTCTTGGTTCCATAAAGACCACATGTAAAATTAAAGTTCATATACAATTAAAGTTCTATATTGCTTAAAATGGCAGTGGTCACCTCCTCTTTGCAAAGCCATCCATAAACCTGTTTTAGACAACTTTGTTTATGTTTCCAACATTCTCATTTTAGGGAGGATTGTTAAGAAGCTGATTGCCTTGCACCTTCAAAGGGATCTGAATGAAGTGGGATTCCAATAGATTTCAAGGTTGGGTGTTTGATTGAAATGGCATTGGTTGCATTTGTGGATGGTCTCTAGATGGAACTGAATAGTGGTATAGTGCAACTGTCCTAGTTCTGGTAGTTAGAAGTTGGGGACATGTTGTTGTGGTAGTTCTCTTTCTTCATCCAGGGTTGCTGCCAGTAGAAGAGAGATCTGCCCCACAGCTCCTCTTGTATGGGGTGCCATAGCTGCCTTCCTAATAATATTTAACATCTGCATGAAGCCACTGGGTGAGATCATATGTTGGCACAAGGATCATCAATATGCTAACAATGTTCTGTTGTGTATCTCCACCTCTGGTCAGCCAGCAGGTTCTGCCTTAGTGCCTGGAAGCTGAGGGGTCTGGATTGGGAAGAATAAATTTGAACTCAACCCCAGTAAGGTGGTGGTTTTAAGTTTTAGGTCTGCCTAGAGCTGGAAAGTTGGGCTTTGCACCAGTATGAAAAATTATAAAGAGAGTGAAAGCTGGACATGAGTCTACTACAATTTTGGAGCTCAGGTGGCAATTTTAAAGATCTACAAGATGATTTATGAGGATGAATTAGGAAATTGATTATTTTATCAGGGAAGTCCAATATGGTTGGTTTGTTTATCTGCTACTTTTATCTCTTCGAATTTTCTATTAATTTCAGAGGCCGATGGCTGATCAATTACATTTTCACTTGATAATATTATTTTACATATATTTTGTCTCCTAGGCTGAAATGTATGATTCTAGTTTTTTCTATGACAAAGGCAAAATTCCTAAAGTTCAAATGGGTGAGTACAAATGTGATAATAAATATTAAAATACCAGTACTGAAATGTACCATACTAACAAATGCTAATTGATATTTTTAGAAGAATAAAAACATCAGGCCAGATCTTGTATATATGTTTAAGAGCTGTCTACAAGTAGTCTTCAACTTACAAAGATTGCTGAGTATCTGTTCAAAGTTACAACAGATCTCCCAAGGGTTATGTACAAGTAGGAACTGAACACACACACCCCATGATTATGCTGAGCATTTTGGATGGCCTGCATTTATAGCTGCTTGCAGCATCCTCCAAGCATGTGAGCCATGAGTTATAATTTTTTTTTGCTGTAAATTGTTGTTTACTTCTGGTTTCTCACAAAAAAACCCACCCATTGCACACAATGAATTTGCTTAATGACTGCAACATTTGGTTAATAAATGTGATTCACTTAACCATTGGCACAAAAGTCCTAAATTCAAGTGTGATCATGTCAAATTGCATTTTTAAAATGCTTTTATTTTCAAGACTTGGAATCACCATCTACAAAGGAGCTATTTGTATTGTAAAAGAATCAGTTATTGATTATTTTTTATAACTTGCTTAACAGTGGTAATTAACTAAGCTATAATTAGCTGCATCATAAGTGAAAACCAAAACCCCAATCAAAAATAATAATAAAAAAAACCCACTGGCTTAACACAATATATGAACCAATGTTATAGTTTGTCTACCCCAAAACTTATTTTTTCAAAATCTGTAATTTTTATTTCTCTTGATTTTATAAGATTCATTAAGTCTGGAATATTAAAAAATGACTATAGGAAAAGAAACACATGATTTTCAGTGGTACAGATTTCTGAGTATATTGTTAACGTTGCTCAGTACTGCAAAAGTATAGCCTCTATTTTTCAGGAACTACATTTAATTACAAAAGTGTACTTAATATTCCTTTATTACCTTTTATTTTGTTACAGACAAAGATTTGCAATTTGACATTATTAAAAAAGCCATGGCCAAAGAGTGTGGAAATTATTGCTCAGGTAAGTGAAAGCTAAGCTTTTTAACTGGGGAGTCCACAAACATCTACTTGGTATAAAAACTGTGACGCTGACTGAGATTCTGAACACATTTGATTTTTATTTACTTGCCTTGTGGGGTATGTGAATAATGATCTGATATAAAGAACTCTCAAATCAAATCAAGTTTTATTCATCACATGCGTAGTCATACATGGTACGAAATGCAGTGAAATGTGTATGTGACCGCTTGCAACCGTAGGTAGTAGAGTAAGAGAATAGTATAGACAGGGAGGGAGAATTGAATATCTCATTTTCTCTTCTCTGGGAACTTACTAAAACATTTGCTTTTATGGGGCTCAGACACTGTTTTGCCTACATACAGCCTATCCTAACTGGGAAATCATTTCCGTTGGCAAATGCAAAGTTGAGACTATGATTTCAAATATATTATTAGCCCTGCTGAGACAATTTGATGTACTATAAAAAACAATGAAAAGCCCAGTACAGTAGGACAAGAAAACTATGTTCCCTAAAAACTGGGTGTAGTCCCCAATCCTCCAAAAATTGCTGGTGAAATATAAATTTTAATATGAGAAAGGAGGAAGCTTACTAAATACATGGGAATAATTTTTTATTTGAATGTAATAATATTTATTTGGCCTTACTCTCATCTTAGTTTTTAACTCCCATTTTTCTAAGTGTGAGCTCAGCATCATATTTAAAGGTGCAGTGCAGCCCTCACTCCACACTCCAAATTACAACTCACATGCTAAAGTTATATATTAATGGCGATTCCTTTTCCTAGCCAACTGCTAGTTTGTCCTAGGAGTAAATAGCCTTTTTGAGTCTAATTATAGAAGCAATAGGTCAAATGAAGTCAGTAGCTTCATGGAAACTGCACAAGTTGCCATCAGTCTATATGGGGCCACTTGCCCCATAAAACTTCAGAACATTGCTATTTGTGTTGGTTTTGATTGATAGATCCAAACTGTTCTCACATTTTAGGAACTTATTCATCTCAGCCTATTGAAGTTCCACAAAACCACAAGCGTTACATCTGTGATCTGACCCAGGCTGATCGCCTTGCAATTTATGATTACGTCCTTGCAGAGACAAAGAACCAGAGGTCAAGATCTCAACCAACAGAAAATGATAGCGATCTGTTTGTAGATTTGGCAGCAAAAGTCAACCAAGGTCTGAAATAAAATTTTGCAGCTATGCTTTGTTTATCTAAAAATTACAAAACATAAAATGTCTCTTGCCGAGGGATTCTTTTTTCTATTAAAGTGGAATGCTAATAGTATTCCCCCTGTTTTCTTATAACACTGGCATTCCCAGATTAATGAACTTGAATTAAAATTAATGGGACACAAATTAGCCTGAATTGCACCCAGTAGCTATTGCCTGTCATCTGCAGCAGGTGATCAACCCCTTTCCTCCATTGCTGAGATAGATTGCTGTCACAGTAGTGACATTAATTTGCTTCACTTATCTTGAAAAACCCCTCTTAGTAAAAGTGGTCTAGATTACAGGCATTTGCTGAAATTATCATATATAGTCCTCATTTTTGTACTTATGGGTATATTACTGAGTACATCCACTAGAATTATTGTTTCTAACACAGCATACTTTTCCCCCCTTTTAGATGATGGCCAGAAAGGTCCAAAATCTCATCTTGAAATTCTTGCAGAGATGCGGGATTATAAAAGGCGGCGGCAATCATACAGAGCTAAGAATGTTCATATAACAAAGAAATCCTACACAGAGGTTTATATGATTTAGGAGTCATATTATCTCAAACTATTTTCTTCTTAATTAAAAATATCTGTGTATGAAATACCTTAAATAGGCAGGAATATTTAAAGTCTCCTGTTTTCCAAAAATATCATTAATTTGAGGCTATCAGTGTGTATATGCTGTCACTGTAGTAAATACACTGCAGTAATTTAAATTTGCCCGATCTTAAAAAGCTTATAACCTTTGAATACTTGGTGTCAATTATTGTAACATTTAGGTTTACTGCAGTTTATATTTTTACTATTGTCAGTCCAGTTGGGATGGTTAACTGCACATGGCGAAAAATAGGAAAAACATTTGGATGGATAAATGAAGTACAGGCCTAGTAGCCATCTCTCAAACAGTTTTATAAGTTATTTTTAATATCTAGCTCTTCATTCGCAGATATTACTTTCACTTTCAATTTATGTATTTTAATTGCTTAAGATAATTCTAATGCATTAACAATATTAACAAGCTACATTACCTTTCCATGTGCTTTTTTCCCTTTGTTTTATATTGGGCCAATTATTTTACATGATTTTATAACAACTAGAAAACATTAGTAACCAAAAGAAATGGGGGGAGGAATGGGTTGAAGGAATGAATGTAAGCAAAGTACACATAGATCCTCATTTTAGTGATGTGCATAAGGTGGCTTTCATCTGAATATTATTTAGCGTGTTTTAGCATACCTTAATATTTTATCTAATTTCAATATTTCTGAATACTCAGGTAATTAGAGATGTGATTGGTGTTCACATGGAAGAACTGACCACTCATTGGCAGGAGAACAGAAATATTGGGATTCATGACGATGAAAAATCCTCTTTTTCAGCAAAGTCTTCAGGGAGGTATGATTATCATTGCCAAATCTTCATTGTTTTTTAAGTTGGCAGTAACTTAAGAAATTGGATTTTTTGTTCCGTTAATTCAAATGAAACTGGAATTAATGACTTACAGATTAGGTCTGCATATAATGATGTTTCCTTTATACCTATTTCCTTTACTGATGTTACTGATTTTATATTTTGTAAAAGTTGTAAAACATTTATACTTTCTTCCTTTGTTGCTTAGAACTGGATTGTTGGCCAGTTTTTGCAACAGATAAAATAATTATTTGATAGTTGTGAAATAATCAGATTTTAAGAATGTATTTGTGAGACACAGGACTCTGTTTAAATATTGTGTCATGGCGAGTGGCAGAAGCAAGTTGTCTTTGTAAAGCACAATGGCATTCAGAAAGCAGGGTTAAATATCATAGTTGTTAAAAATAATGGCTTCCTCCCTGCAATATTTTACAGAACAATTTTTCATAATTCAGATTTTATTAGAAACACAACTTTATTGACTATCTAGCTTTCTAAATACTGTCATCTTTAAATGGAAATACAATTTTCAAATGAAAGTATGGAACAAACAATACAGTAGTAGACATTATTTCCTATTAATTCTGGTGCAGCTGAGATTGGACCCAATGGTGATACAGTAATTTCAGCTGGGCTATGTTTGGAAGCCCAGCCCTCTCTTACATGATTTCTGTGCAGCTAATTGTTTTGCCGTTAGTGGCATTCTTCACTGAGAGAAATTAGCATTCATTCCCTCCCCCAACATTAATGATCAAGACCACTGCTATAACATAATTACTGTTTTTTCTTTAGTAAGGAAGAACGAAGATCTGCATCAGCTGATTCAAGACAGTCTTGTGGAAGTTCAAAAGATATTGATTATTCTCGACATAGGAGGAATTCCAGCAGAAGTCCAGGCAGACGGAAAAGAAGTCGAGAAAGAGAAAGAGAGAGAGATTCCCGAAGGAAAAGAGATAGGTAAGTTGGTGTCTTTGATTTCTGACTTGTGTTGAACTAGAGTGATATTACATCACTACAGGCTGGGATTGTAAAACATACTTAAAACTTGTTTACATTCAGTGTTAGTTTGTAGGAGAGAATTTCATGGTGATTTTCATCCAGCTATTGGCTTTAAGTCTTCCTATACTTGCCCAAGATATTAAATCACAAGATGTATCAAATTAGTAATGATTCCAAAGTAAATTATAAACTCAACCATATATTTTTTAAAAACAAAAGTTGATTTCATGATAACCAGCATAATCTAAAAAAAAATAACAATATGGAATTTTATATATCATTTCTCCTATTTCAGAGAAAGTACTAAAAAAATCCTGACATGAAATAATTACAAATAAAACAAATTTCAAAACTCACCATTGGTTTCCTAGGTTGACCAAGTTAAAGTAAACTACTATTCCTGTCTTTTTACCGACTGGCATATAACATAGGCAGTGATTTTTTTTATATATGTAAAATGGCTGTTGGGAATACATGTATTATGAAGTGGCGTAAATCAAACTGAAGACTTATCATTGCGTTCTGTTTTGACAACCAAATATACAGAAAGAGATGAAAATATTACTTAAAATGATTTTATGGAAGTGTTTTCTTTAGGATTTATAAGCAAAATACAGATAGTCTTGACTTACAACAGTTCACTTAGTGACTGTTTGAAGTTACTACAGCACAGAACCATTTTTCATACTTATGACCGTTGCAGCACAGTCATGTTATTTACATTTGGATGCTTGACAACTGATTCACATTTATGATGGTTGCAGTGTCCCAGGGTAATGCGATCACCTTTTGTGACCTTTTGACAAAGTCAATAGGGAAACTAGATTCACATAAGAACAGTGTTACTAATTTAACAACTGCAGTGATTCACTTAACAAATGTAGCCAGAAAAGTCATAAAATGGGACACTCACTTAAAAAAAGTTTCACTTAGCAACATAAATTTTGGGCTCAATTGTGGTCATAATTTGAGGACTATCTAACTTTTTTCCCCATAAAACCAGATGAATAAATGTAGCTTTTAATATGAAATTGTTTTATTGAGTATAGGATTTAGTCTTAAATAGTAGAAAGTTTTTAAAAATAAGAAAGTCCTGTTGCCTCTTGAAAAAGCACCTTTGGAACAACCATGACCTGGATGACTGAGAATCTCCATAGACATTTTTAAAAATGAGTTTTTTAGTCTGACCAAACTTGTTCTGTGGCCTGGGTAATTTAATCTACTTAGATAAATTGCTAAACTATTTAAAAAATACTGAAATATGCAATATATAAGCAACTGAATTGTATCAATGTGAAGATTAACTATATTTTGACACTTGTATTTTGAGGACAATTGAATTAAATGGCTGTAAAGAAATGCTATAAATTCTTCAAATGGGAAGAAATGCTGTAAATAAACTAGCCTTTATACTGATTTGCTTTACACTTCTGTGATCTCTCTCTAAAACTGATTCATTTTGTGTAGTTGTTAGATTTAAGATTAAGGGGGAAATAGTTATAATATTCCTCAAAGATTCTGTATTCTATGTAGCTAATGAAAAAGATATCAAAAGATAAATATCAGCAAATGCAGCAACAGGTATTTCAATTTCATTTCAGTATGCATGAGCATTATGAGGATAAACTCTAGTTTCATGAAAATGAGATTTTCTTTAAGTAATAGTTTTCACTTTATTTCAGAGATGAAGGAAAACATCATAAAAGAAGAAAATAATACTTTCTATTACAAGAGATGTGGAGCGAAACCAAGTTGTATCTGTTTAATTCCAGTAACACTGACAGCTAAGATGTTAGCTACTTTAATAAATATCATTTGAAATCTCCAGCACACTCGTAAACTGGATATATGCCACCCAGAGTCATTTTGGACAGTGAAATAAATGGTAAAAATAAAGTATTATTTATAATACAAATATATTTTTACTATAAATATTAAGGTGGCGAAATATTCAAAACGCCCTCCTCCTATTTTCACCACAACAGCTCTGTGAGGTGCACTGGACTCAGAGAGAGTCAGTGGCCCAAAGTTACCCAGCTGGCATTCATGACTAAGGTGGGATTTGAATTCCCATTTTCTCCTCTGGTGCCTTAACCATTAGACTGAACTGAATTATTTTGATTGCCAATAAATATATGGTGTTCAGTGTTATCATGATTTTGCAGATAGTGAATTGACACCATATGTATATTCAAACATTAGGAAATAAAAATAATGGACTGCTGTAGACCATCATTTTTCATTTATGTGATTGCTGCCCAAAATTATATATAAGGATCTCAAGCATAGAAGGAGAAATCTTGAAGATACTTATTAAATTCAGAGCCTGGAAGGAGCCCTGAGAGAACTGCACACTTTATACTACATCACTTATGATGTTGTTCTCTTCACTGAATGGATGGCATAACTAGGTTGGAAATAGAAGTCTCCATTCAATTAACTGCTTACTGATTAGATTTTCTACTCTAAATACTGCTTGTTGAAGGAGCAGTCAATATTCATAAAATACCATGATCTGACTTCAGGCAATTAGGTGGTACACATTTTATTGGTAGTTCACAAACTGAAAAGCACTTTAGAGATTACATTAATGAAAACTCTAATTTTATTACACTATTTGACATGACATTTTGCTATGTACTAAAAATTTGTTACTCAAATATCCCTGTTTTAAGGCATCAATTTTACAGTGGAGAAATCTGCAGTGCCAACCATATAGTCCTTATGTGCCCTAAATGGGAAAATAATTATTTCATTACTATTATTGAAGGAACAATATGCATCAAATCTGTCTTACCCCACAGGTATGCAATTTATACATGAAGGAAAAATTCTAAATTTCTGTTGAAAAAATACATTTCTGTTATACAAGTTCTCCAATTTGCAGCTTAACTTGGTTTCCAAATTAAGTGCCCAAATGAGGCAGGAAAACAAAGACAAAGAACAAGTAATAAGATCCTGTCTATTCTTTTAAATAAGGTACATTAAAAAGTAATCTGTATTGCCAACATCCAGCATTTACAAAAGTACATTTAAGGTAGATAAAAGTATGGTTTTGCTGCTCCTTTCATACGTGTAGAATAAATATTACATTAGAACTTATAAAATGATTTCATTTTGTATTAAATACCCGTTATTAGCTCAGTCAGAAATAGTTTCTCTGAATGTGGCCAAATTTTGTTGTATGCAGAATTGTATGCAGAATTAGGCAGATTCTAATTGCCCGCTGATAATCCATCAGTAATAATGATTCATTATTTGGCCTATTATTTTTATTTTTTATTGTTACTTTTAATGCTTTTATTTGCAATGCTAGTCTGTGACCATAATAAAAATTGATTGTTAAAGACTTAGAACAGGCCAGCACAACATACAGCCTGCCAATGTTTTCCAACAAAGTAAATTTACAGCCAGTGCTACCATCTCAAAAACGTGCTGATCAGAACATCCAAGCTTTGTCCACTGATTTGCAGGACTCCACAGTTTTAGTAGCCACAGAACAGCTGCTGGCACTAAGCATTTCTTTGTGGCCCACAAGGATTTTCATTTATTAATGTGGCATTTTCCCATCAACAAACTGGGCAGGCATGACCTATATGAAGCTAATGATTTTCTTTCTTTTGTCACACTATTCTCCCTAGTTTTACTTTTCACCTTCAACCGTGAAAGTTTTACATCTGTATATAAACACAAAGTTTAAAAATTATACTATGAAATGGTTTTGTGAATCCTAGTTAAAGGTAATAATAAAGCTATATATGCATCCTAAGCATCCTAATTTGTGCTGTAAAAGGAAAATGAAAATTGTATTTAAACATTGCATAGCTTATAAAGCAGGAAACACTGCACTGTACTGGATTCTCCTTTATTGCATTTCTCAAGACTGCTTCAAAAAATTAGAGGGCCCTTTGGAAATATAGGAGAGGAGATTAGTGGGGCACTCTGCCAAATTGATACAGACTTTCAGATCGCTTCTCATAATCAAAAGGTTGTGGGCATTTGGAGTGAAGCAAGAAGAGGTAAAAAGCTGCTGTTCAATTTGTTGAAGGGGAGCACAAGATTCATATATCCATTAATACTTACACTTGTTCTTTAAGAGACTTGAGAAAAGACTCGGATGCTTCCCCTGTTATTTCATCATCTAAGCTAGCCAAGTAGGAATAGAGAAATTGAAAAGTGTGATATGGAATACGGGCTGCTCCACCCTCTGGATCTTGCGTCAGAATTTCACACGCATGTTTCATTGAACTGAGCAGGGTCTTAAGAAAAACCAAAACAACAAGCAAACATGTATACATTAGAACATAATGCAAGTACTAAGAATCACTTGTAGCTATTCTAATACTGTATTTAATTACACTCATAGCTTCTCTTTCCACAGAAATATAGAACAAAAGTAAAACAGCACCAGGGCAACAAATGTGGAAAGGTAGCACAATTCTTTATAACTGCATGGCATATAACCTGTATTTCAGTTTTCATTCCAGGTGTATTCATAAAATAAAATGAATTGGGAAAGACTATACAAAATACCCAGAAATATTTCAAATATTATGCAGTTCTTAGTGAAAAGCATGCAAATCATCCAGAGATTTTAACTCAGGATGATTGCATATATGTCTAGTGAGGAAACCAGAAGTGTTGGCAATTCTCATCATGGTTACAGCAGAAAATGGCACATATAACACTTTATAAGGGATTTATATATTTTCCTTACCTCGGCATGAGGTTAGTTCTCCATAATTCACAAAGAAAACATGCTGACACGGAATTTAGAATGATTCTGTTCCATCAGGCTTTTGGATTTTTGGAGTGGCTATTTTTCTTATATTGCTGGGTGCCTTTATTAATTGTATCCATTTGTTGCAAATATATGTTCTAAGGCTTTGTGTTTTAATGGTGGGGTAGCAAACAGATCGCACAAAACACTTTTAAAATCTAATTTTCAGTCAAAATGGAAATCATAAAACATTTAGTAGAAAATGCTAGGAAACAGGAATTGTTTGGGTTTAACACTATATTATTCATTTATTTTTATTTTACTTATTAAATTTGTATTGATGAATGTATCTTTTTATGTATACTGAGAAAATATGCACTAAAGACAAATTCCTTGTGTGTCCAATCACACTTGGCCAATAAAT
>JAEANM010003071.1:0-14283 GCA_017656035.1 Myanophis thanlyinensis | reverse complement strand
TGTGTGTGTGCGCGCGCGCGCCTAGGAACAATACAGTACTAGGATCTTGACTTTTGAAACAGCATGGTTGGAGCCGTGGAATTTCTGTTTTCAAAATAAATAAATATTGCATCAATATACAATTAAAGAAAATGAAGGAAAAAATTAAAATATATAAAGGCAATAAAAGGACAAAGGGGAACAACAAAAATGAACTATATTATATGTTCTAACCTAATATTCTATGTGGCTTGGTTGCCTTTTATATTTTTATGTTGTATACGTATTAAAGTTGTAGGTTGGGTGAGTATTATTTGTTTTTATGCTCTAGCTGCCCTGAGCCATGCTGTCTGAGTTGGGTGGCCTTAACAAATCTTGTTAAAAATAAATGATAAATATAAAAATCATTCAGTGTAATTTTAAACACATCATTAAGCATGTATCATGTATCATATTAAACTTTTCATTATATTGCTACAGAATCAATTCATAAAAAGAAAGCAAAAATGTATTGATTATTCAAGATAGTAAATGTAGGATTAATGTGCCAGTCCAACAGTAAAAATAGTTTATTTTTTCCAGCCCCCATGTTGATAAATGCATAACTCTTCATAGTGTGATAAGTTTCTGATATATAAATCAAAAGTATATTCACATATTTAAAACTTATCAAATTTTGTAAAACTGTGTAAACGAATGAATATCAAACCAAACCATACAACAGCAAGACAGTTCTGAATTACATTATTGTACAAATGTCATCCATTAAGTTGACAGTTAACTCTTTTTAAAATAAAAGACTTTGTGGTTTTAATAAACATGAAAATGATATTTTTTGCATTAGTCTCATGACATAGGAAATATAGTTAATATTCTCTATATAGATACACAATTTCTAAGCCATGTCATCTACAGTGTAGAACAGGGGACCCCATACGGTGTAGCCCTCTACCAGGCCATGGCCTATTTGTAACTGAGCAGCTTGAGTGGCAGGCCTGCATACATGTGCACATATAGTCCCACCTGTGCAAGCTGCAGGTACCGACCTGAGTGGCCCCACTCAGGCAAGCGGCAGATGCCAGCAGCTGGCATCCCCATTCACGCACCTGCCCCTCACACACCTGCCCCTCATACAAAACCATCCCCTCCACCCACCCACCCATCCAATCCCTGTGCTAGGCCACCAGCCCAGAAAGGTTGAGGAATGCCAGTGTAGAAAATTGTATGCCAATAGTAATAAATTTCTCTAGCTGTTTTCTCATCTTGATTTTCAGCCAAATACATTTACTTGCTCTATTTTTTTTTCTTTACATTTATACATAAGCAAATCATGTGATTGTTAAGGGAATCTTTGCTTGTCAGAAGCCAGCTGGGAATATTGCAGATAGCAATTACATGATTCTGAGATCCTGCAACCATAACAGATACATGCTGGTTGTTAAGCATCCAAATTTTGATCATGTAACTGTGGGGATGCTGTGATAGTCGTAAGTGTGAGGACTTTTTTCAGTGGCATTGTAACTTCAAAAGGTCACTAAGCAAGTGGTTGTAAGTGAAGAACTATTTCTATTTGAAACAGACTTAGCAGATACTAACCAAAGTGTCAATATTCTCATTTATTTGTGGGTTTTCAAATGATACAATCACTTTTTCTGAATTCTTTTTTCCTGTTTATACTCATACATTCAAGGTCAACTAAAATACTAACCCCCAACCCACGCCCACCCCCCATGGATGGCATTTGATCAGAATTTTGCACTGTCCCCAGCCACATTTATCTCTGGTTCTTCCATTATGAGCTTTAACTAGACTTCAATCAGATTGGTGGTTCATATGCACTCACCACAACCTAGATGACAACAATTTATTCATTCTGACATACAACCTATCCCAAAATTGAAAGAGTGACTTTGGCAATTAGAACATTATGTGATGGAATGTTTCATACACCTTTATAGATGTATAGTATTCAGATCTAAAGCTTCAGAACGGGCATGGGCAACCTTGATGTACATGTCAGCAACTTCTTAAAGGGATTGTGACTTTTCCTGGTGTTTGACCCCTTAATGTTCTCTTGATTACAGTTCATATGTTCTTGAGCCTATATGAGTCCAGGAAAAACATGGCTCCTTTAAGGAGCTATCAGTGAGTACATAGAGAATGTTCATGCCAAACCTGAGTCACCTTTATCTACTTCAGATCTGAATATTTACACAACTATAGGATGCATAAAGCATTCTATCCCATAATGTTGAAGATACTAAGAATGTGCAGCTCCCAATGTTTTTAAAACACAGCAGGATGAGAATTGCTGTATCTTGGATTTGTCTGTTTCTCTTTTCCATCTTATTACTCTCAGAGCACCTAACATATTACTGTATCTTACTTCATAATACTGTCTCTATTCCCAGGTTCATGTGGAGTTTTTCAAATATCTTCAAGTAGTCATTTAATTGGTCAAAAATGGAATTTTGCCACACGTTAACTAGAACCAGTAAATATTTTTAACACTAATAAAGTGTATTTTACTTAGCAAATCACAGATTAAAATGTGGCATACACAACCAGAAAAAAATTACATTTCCAAATAGTGTTGAAATACGCCTCATATATAACTTAGTGCATCATTGCTGTTATAGAATGTGGGTAACTACTGCAATTCTCTTGGACATGTTTTCTTTCTTACTATTCTTATCAGTCCATAGAACTGTTAGAAAGTATGAATGATCTATAGAACATAATGTGGATTTAAATAAATCAGTTCTAAGATCTGTCTAGAATTCCCATGATTTTCTTGCCTTCTGTGCTTGGTTTGCAGTGTGACCTCTCCACAAGCTGTGAGATGGACTGTGATACTAATGACAAGGTAAATAGCTGCAACATCATTGCATGACTCCTTCTGATCCAGGAGACTACGTAAAAACCCACTTGATTTTTAAAATTCAGAAAGTAAGCAATTTAAAATACTGAGTTGCAAAAATAATGGTACATTATGATGCAAAACACAATACCTTCACCCTTCCCCCCAAAGCAGGCTTCTGATATATCTGCTGCCTAGAGCAGGGGTGTCAAACTCAATTTCACTGAGGGCCGCATCAGGGTTATGTTTGACCTCAGGGTCCTGGGGAGGTGTGGCCAGCTCGATGTCACTCATGTCGGGGCGCTTTGCCAGTGAAAACAGATTCCCGAGCTCCATTTTCAGCTGAGACGGCCTCCTGCAACTCTCTGCCAATGAAAATGGAGCTCGGGAGGGCCGCATTCTCTATTCTGCACCAGAGTAGAGAAACAATGCCTTTGAACCTCTTTGCCCCTTGAGGAATAATTAGGAAATTATTTGATACCAGATAGACAGGTTGGGTTGAAGAAACAGCCCTGAGGATACCTTAATGCCAAGACACGGGGCTTTAAAATTAGCACTTTGAATTGCCTATGGAAGCAGATGGGTGCATGCAAGTGGAGCAGAAAGGTGCAATAAAATAAGGGAGAAAAAAGAAGGCCAGTGGCCTCCTTAAGCAAAAACAATATAGCAGCAACACTCCATGTCATTGCAGCCGCCCACTCCCTCTTCCCATGTTGCAGGATCTGCTTTGTGTGCTTATTGACGATGGTGGATTTCTGGTGATCTCCAACCAAGAAGACTACAAATATCAGGTGAGCTATTCTAAAAATAAAAATAAAAAATAGGGATACTTGGTTCATTTCACAGTGATATTTACTGTATGTAATTACCAAACTTATAGTTTTCAATATTCTAATATAGCTGCCTGTTTACTTAATACAGGTCATTCATTGATGATTGTTTTCTCGTATTTATGTATAAAACATATGACTGATAACATTTTTACAAACAGCAACATGATGTAGATATTACTGATGATTGTTCTTTTCTCCTATTCCATATTCAGGTCGGAAAGTTCTTCAGTGAAGTGGATGCCCATTTGATGTCTGCTCTCTACAACAATTCATTCTTCACGCAGAAAGAATCATATGACTTTCAGTCTGTCTGCGCTCCAGAAGCTCCAAGCAACACAGGAAGTGCACCACGTGGGGTCTATGTGGTGAGCCAGGGTTCCATGCTATCAGATCTTATCTGATTGAAGCATTGTGTATACAGGTGTAAATATGTTTCACATCACTGAATGGCAAGTATTTCAATTTACAAAGTACAGCCAGTGAACGGGGAAGAAGGAGGTGCAAAGAAGGCAACCCTCTCCCCCTCTAAAATATAAATTGGAAGCCACTTCATATGACTGTTCTGTTCCCACTCTTCAAGCACCCAAAGGCAGATTGGCTGTATGCCACAACTAATGTGGAGATAATCAACCCCCTGGCTGAGAGCCCAGAATGCTACCTTAATTAAAACCAAACTTTGATAGCAACTTACAGATTGTCCGAAAACCTTGCATATGTGAATAAACTGTTGCATCCTGCAACATTCCCCTCCCATCATCCCACCTATGAGCTCTCTGGGAGGGGCCAATCATTAACCCCTTATTTTCTTCTCTGCTTCTGAAGCTGCTCTCTCCTCCTAGCAGCCCTACACATGGGTACATCAGGGACAGACTCCCTCTGTTCTTCCTCACTGCTCCCTGAATTCAGACGCCACCTGGTGGCCTTCTTTAGTCCCTGCTCTGAGTCCGAACACTCCCCCCCCCCAAGTCTTCCTCAGCCTCTAGGGCAGTCCCACAGTGTTCATCGCTGTCAGATTCCACCAACAGCTCAGCCAGCCGCTATTGGGCCACAACAATGACTGAGGAGGATACTATAAGTTGAGACAAATACAACTTTAAAATCCCTATGAATGACCAAAAAAAAAAATTCAACTGGGAGGAAGGCAGGCTACTTCCCTCCTTGTGTTAAAAGAATAATATTTGACACAAACAAATTGTGCCAGACTAACTGTATCAGCCTTTTTGATGGGAGTTACTAACTTAGTAGACCAAGCCAAACTCTGCCAAATCTGAATTTTTTTTAGGCAGTAGGACCAACTTCCATCTGTCCCCCCCCCCCTTTTTGGGTTGGGGCAATGGTAAACTTTGCTGTTGTTCTTCTCTGGTTGTATGAGACCTTTTCACAAGTGATACTATTGCTACTCCTTCTCTATTCTTCTATTCAATTATTGTTTTTAAGAGAGTATATTGCTTCACCAGTGCCCTTCTGGACCCAACAAGTAGTAACATGGCTGATAGCTGTAACAGCAGAGTCATCTACAGGTTTACTAATTAAGCATTCAACAACTTTGCAGGAATCTAGAGCGGAGGGGTGGCAAACAGAAGCATTGCAGAAGAGATATAGCAAAACATCTAGCACTATTGGAGGGGCACAATCCACACATTCATTCATTCATTCATTCATTCATTTTATATACTGCCCCCTCTCCCGAAGGACTTGTGTGAAAGTGTAAATGATGAAGCACTGATAGTGATTAGAAAAGGGAAACTCTGACGTAACAAGCCTCATGGATACCATCTGGATTGTATAGTTGTCCCCTTCAAATAGGCACCTACTATATTTACCAAATATACTAGCCATTCTGATCACCCAAGGGAATTCAAACTTGGAGAAGCCCAGCATTCATGGAGAAAGAAAATTAGGGGTTGATATTTACACCATTAACACATGAGAAACAGCAGTTCACTGGGCTTGGATTTCCCAAGTAGTACATTCATTTCCTAGTACCAACTGTGTTCTGTTTAAAAGCATAACTCTTTATTTCTTTATATTTAGCCAACCATGGCAGATTTCTTGAACCTGGCTTGGTGGAGTTCAGCAGCTGCATGGTGAGTCTTCTCTTTTCTCTCTTCTCTTTGTCTTGTCTTCACTTTTCATTGATAAGCTACAGAAGCTTACATGTAACAAAACAACCATTCTAAGACAGATCTCACAACCCATTTCAGAAATATTATTTAAAATAGCCATTTTATTGTTTTTTAATTTTCCCTACAAATCTGCAAAAAAAAATTGTATTTTCAGGGTCTTTTTTTTTCTTTTAACTTGGAAATATCAAAACAAAATTAATTCAAAGAACTTAGTCTGCATTGTGACGTACAATTGCTCTTTACAGTCACCTAATTGTTATTTCTTTCCACAAGGTCTCTATTTCAGCAGTTCTTGTATGGATTAGCCTATAACAGCTGGTTTCAAACAGGTAACAATCCCTATTTGTATATTTCTTTCAGTCCCCAAAGGATCAAATGGCAGGAGGAAGCACTATGAATTAACTGTAGCTGGATTAATATAGGAAGTGAGAATAAAACTAAATGTTATCTGACTGTCAGTTGCCCCTTCATTACTGAATATGTTACTGAAATTGCTTTCTTGCTGCAACTGAATGGTTTGGGTCTCTAAAAAGCATTTTCCATCTTTGTGTCTTTAATCTTGAGAAGCAGATTGTGACCTAGTTATTCTGAGTGCAGCTTCAGGGGGCTTTAGGGGCACAAACATAAAATCTGCACACATAAATCTTTACCAATGCCTACTCCAATAAATCTGATCTATCATGACCAAAAAAATGAATGGAGCCATCAATAAGTTGCTGAATTGACCTTCTGCAGTGGAAAACAATTAGCACACGTAAGTCAATTTCACAAGATGGATTAGTTGGGCAGAGGAACACATCAAGCTTTAATGTAGATTAGTAGAGGACAGCAGAACAAAAAGCAATAACGAGGTTGATAGAAAAAATTCTCTAGATTTCCCCATGCTCGCTAAGGAATTCTGGGAGTTGAAGTCCACACATATTCAAGTTACTAAGGCTAAGAAACAGTGCTCTAGACTGAGCAGAGAAATGTTATACTTCTACAATAAAAATAAAATATAAGTATCTACATAAATAAAAATAAAATATTATACTTCTACAATAAAATAAAAAATGTCTACATAGATGAGAAAAAACAAACAGTAAGGCAAAAGAGAAATATAAGATAAATTGTTGAATTTTCCCCCATATATTCTTGCATCATTATCAGTAGCAATTGGCACAAGCACAGCTTTAGTAAAAGTCAATCCAGTCAGATGAATTACTTTTTAGGTGATGTGTAGGAAAGATTTTTAAAAATCCCATGCTTTTATTTGCAACTCATATATACTATGTGTCCAAACAGAGGATGTTTCAGCAGACAACATGGAATCCAAGGAGACCAGCTGCATCATGAAGCAAACCCAATACTATTTTAGTTCTGTTAACTATACCTACAACACCATCATTGACTGTGGAAATTGCTCTAGGTTAGTACAAAGAGCACCTCTTCTTAGTAAACATTGTAAGACTCTGGTTCTTCAGCTCATTCCTTATAACTACAGAAGGGGAATGACCTTCTCCATCCTCAACAAGATAGGTGGCAAATATAAGTAAGTAGATAATTGAAATAGATAGATAGATAGATAGATAGATAGAGACAGATAGAGACAGATAGAGACAGACAGACAGACAGACAGACTTGAATGAAGTAACTATGATGGCTGCTTTTTACTAAGAAAAAAATCCTACTACCAAAGTACTTCTTTGCGGAGCACAACTCTATAAATGATGAAGGATAGGATAACAGGATAGCAGTACTTCATCTTCTTCTCTCCCTTTTTCTCCAGGCTTTTCCATGCACAAAGGCTTGCTGGGTCTAATCTTCTATTTGTTGTAGCAGAAAAGCCAATATGCAATCAGTGTGAATCCACAAAACTTCTCCAAGCAGAGATAAAAGGTATTGGTAATCAATTGCATCCCAAATCAGTCACAATATAATAGATGGTATGACTATTATTGACATGTTTTTTTCTGTTGTATTTTTTTAATAAATATTACTTGAGATACATTTCCCATAAGTAGTTGGACATTCAGATTATCACAAATAGTTTAAACATACAATAATCTGAGCATAAATCCATTATAATTTTGTAGACTATGGAGATAACTGAATTTTGTAACAATTTAAGACAAGCTACATTATATCAAACCAAGGGGCATCTGGTCCAACAATCTATACCTGAAGTAGTGGAATCCTTGGTGTTCTCTGAGCTTAGTTGTTTGCTTGCAGACATTTTACTACCCAGCTAGGTAACATTGGTGTTAAAGATACATACCTTCTCTTCTCTTATACCTGCAATAGCCAAACAGGTCAATGGAAAATCCACAACTGGCCATAAACACAATCATTCTCCAGCTCATCTTCCATAGCCAGTGATATTCAAGGATACATCACATCAGATAGTAGAAGTAATCCAGAGTTGTCATGACTAGTTGACAACTAGTCAATGATTAACTTCTCTGGAGACCCAAGAAGAGGAAGAAGGAACCTGCAGAACCTCAGAATCTGCATGCAGAATTTTAACATCATGTTGTATAAAGTGTATAAATATAGTTTAGATCAGGCTGAAGACAAACTGCTTAGAACCAGAGAGTGCTGAAAGACAGGAGCTATGCTGTTATGGATAGATGAGGGGAACACATCCATCTCCCCCAACATCAGGATTCCTGCAAGGAAAGCAGTTTCTGTCCTTCCCTCTGGAGCAGCTTTTAGGAGAGAAAATGAATCTAGTAAAAAGAGAAGGGCAGCACCTCCAAGCAGTATTATTTAAAAGAAGGGGAGGAGATTCCTTGCTCTGTTCTTTTTTCTTTCCATCCAAAGCGCAGTGAGTTTCTGGAGAGAGCTACTTTCCAGTGCTCTCCTGTTCCTGTGCTTTAAGGCAACCCAACAATCAGCATTACAATTTTTTGTGTAGAACAAGCTGCCAGGGAGTCAAACAAGAGGCCGTCTAATTCCCGATCTATTTACTCCTTGTTTAGATTTTTTTTTAATTTCTATAGGAGCCCATTTAAATATACTAGCCATTGAGAATTTTCACAAAAATATTCTTTTCCCATTTTTTTCTCCCACCAGCTACCATTTATATTGATAAAATTACAGACTTTAGAGAGAGGAAAACAAGAACGAGAGAGTGAGGAAGGACAGAAACCAATCACAAACATAGGACAGTCTGGTATTTGAAAATGTAAAAAAAAATTAAGTTGGAATACCAGTTCAATATTTGGAAATAATTATGTGTTTGTCAAGGTTCTGACTGATGAACTCAAACAAGCAGGCACAACTGAGATGATCCAATCTCTTAATGCAAAGCTTTATTGAGAACATCATTTCGGCAGACTGAAGCAAAACTAGGGAATTCCCAGGCAACTCAGTATAACTGAAATATACTGTAGAATCCTGCCTCCCCCCCCCCATTTGTGTAGGTCTCATTGTCCAATTAGTTATCCAGATGTTGTTGTGGGAAGATCTGGTGAACACCAGCTGAAATGTCCTTGGTTCTCAAGAGTCCATTTTAAGGGTCCATTTCTTGTATTTGTCTGGAATGCACCTTCCAATCTCTCCCTCCCTTCCCCCTAGTCTGTTGGCAAGCTATAAAGCAGTGAAAATGAAAGCAGTTTGAATACACTTGAAAACTTGACACTATTGGTATTTGTATTCTATTTTTTAATCTTTTTTAAAATTTGTTTTGTCATAGAGAATAAAATAACCCTATTTTTAAATCTTATAATTCACTTTGCTTTAATCTGTCTAATGTTCTATCTTCTGCTTCATTTGCTTGATGAAACAAAGCTCCTCCAGGAGATCGCAATCAATGTGAGCTAGTAGAGAAGCCACGTTACCGGAAGGGTCCCCACATCTGTTTTGATTACAATACAACTGTAAGTAAAAGGAAGAATAATTAATGATATAAATATAAAAACTTTTAACTGACAGAACGAAGGTTATTGGACACTAGAACCATTAATACAGCTATTCTTTTTTTCCTGTTTGTCAATTGTTCCTTTTTCTAAAGAAAATAATAGAGGAGACTAGACTGGAAGAGAAAACAAGTGTGCATGATAAGAGGCATAGTAATGTCTGTACCTGATGCAATTTTGATGAGTTATTGTATGTATACATGATAAAAGACCATCTGAAAGAATCTCTGAAAATTAATTCTTAAATAACATGCTGCAAAAAAATGGCATGAATTTTAACTCTTCTTAACATTGGTCTAGATGTCCTTTTAACATCATTGTGCTTTGTTCTTGATCCTAAAAACAGTACAATTTATTCTTTTCCCACTAATAAATCTATGAAACTAAGTTTATTCCAGAATCCTAGATATTCAAAGCTATTCTAATAGAAGAAGGAATAGAGGAGACAAGGCTTTGGATAATGCATGAATTTATTTGCATAAACAGTTTGCTTAAAATAAACAAAATTTTAAAAATACATATAGTGTGTTTCAGCAAGAAAACAAATATATATACGAGTTTCAGCAAAAGCAAGTATCCTTAAAGAAATCTCTCTCTCTCTGTTTCTCTAGGAAGACACCTCAGATTGTGGCAGAGGGGCCTCCTTTAGACCTTCCTTGAATATCTTGTTATGCTTGCAGTTACTCCTTCTCTATTTGACTGCAAGTCATCATTCGCTGCCCTTGGCATTTTGCCTTTGAAACGCCCATTTAGCTTAACCCATCCTTTTTATTTTATGCACATCATCATCCCCTCCAGACTTGCTAGAGGATGACTTCTGTCTAGCCCATCAATTCTGGCTGCACCTTGGCATTCATTCATGAGGATTGTTGCTTTCTTTACTCAGAAATCCAGAAGTTGTTCTTGTTTTTTTTTCCTTTTACTCCATCAGTCCTTGGCTTTCCAGTGTCTCTGCACAGCAGGTTGTGCTAAAGAGAGCTTTGAGATGACAAGGGGAAGCATGGACCACCGTGATCTTCTCCACACAGGGAACATTCTTGAGCTTTGATTCATTGTTCCCCTTTCCAGTCATTGAGCTGTTGGCCAAATACAAAGAACATGGCCCCATGATTTTATTTTTCCATTGAATCTGTGGAATTCTGGGAGACCTTTGTTAGTTTTCTTGTGAAGGACTTTTATTATGGTTTTTAAAGTATTTAATCAACAATACTGATGATACTATTTTGTCTGAAATAATGTACCTTCCCATTCAAATAATGAAAACTGCAGAAACAACACCGATCACTATACTCGAAAAAATGGAGTAGTCTTGCCAAATTGATTCTGTAACCTAGCAAACCTTTCAATTCCAGTAGCTTTTCAGACTCAAAGTAATCTTACAAGATCATTCCAATATCATTCCACCCAATTCACTATGAATTTTTCAAGGCCATTGTTATCTCAGCCTTTCAATAGGTGGATCCCATCTCCAATCAATGAATTATTTTCATCTTAAACAGTTTAATCTAGATCTTTCAATGTTTGATTTCCAAGCATTTACCCTGAGAGATTATAGTATTTATTAACAGCAAGAAAGAGACATACACAAATGCAGAGGATATCACCTGAATGTTAAGGTTGGTATTATTCATTTAAACTGTTTATTCTGTAAAGAGACTTGTAAACCAAGCAGGGCAGAAAGAAGAGGGTGTGAAGATCCTTTTGTATACCATTCCAGTAATTCATGTAAGGTTGGAGGATGCAGCAACTGAGATAATCTTTAACAAATCAATAGCCAGATAGAATGCAATTATGGTTTAAATCCAGCAGCCCCCATTATTTTCCTGCTTCCCATTTCTCATTTGAACCAATTGGAAAAAACAATATGAGCTATTTTCAGAGCTGTTCTACTCCCCAAATCACAATGAAGTCTTCAGTTGGAAGCTCTGCAGTATCCAACCTTTAAGATAAGCCAATTATTGAGATGGCTTAGATAAAGATGAAGTCTCTTTTCTTCCGTTTCTTTTCTTCTAAACTTTAAAGAATATTGTCCATCCTAATGGAGGCAGCACTGTGTGCCAAACCAACCCATGAAGTTGATAGTCAAAGTTTTTCTTCATAGGCTTTGTGCAGAAATCTAACTGCACTCTTTACTGTCTATGTACTTGAGCTGGGGGAAGTGAAAATGTTCTGGTTCACAATGATGGCTGTTAAAATATCTGCCACTAAGCTCAGACTCCACAAAGCACCTCTGATGACTCTGCAAGTGTACATTTCATGTCTGGAATTATTTTAAGTGGTTGCAACGATTGAAGAATTAAAAGGAAGCATAATGCTATAATTAATCAATTGGCATCCTAAAAAAAGGCTGTTTTTAGGATTTGTCTCGGGCAGGTTACCAGTCTTTGTGCCTATTAACTAGTGCACATATGGTAACAAATACATCTTGCTGCACATTATGAACTGAAATGCCTGCAGTCTCCAGACAATTCCAGAAGATCCTTCTCATCAGCCGAATATACCCCACTGCACTGCCTCTACACTTGAAATAGCCAGCAAAGTGAGAAGAATTCTGTTTTGTTTTGTTCCTGCTTGATGTGAAGGAGAGCCAGGAACTGCAGAAGAGTATGATGCAACTTCATCAGGGAGAAACTGTTGGTTGCAACACCAAGAACTGCATGGTTTTTTTCCCGCTCTGGCACAAGGCTGATTGCTGTTATAAAAGCCTGCTAAAATATTATACACAGTGATGCGCTCATTTCAACTTCATACACCCAGTTCTTTAATCCAAATTTCTTTTAATCCAAAAATGCCACCTGTTATGAATTATTCAAATGTTATGAGTTTCATTTGCTTTGTAACAAGAAAATCTGGAAAGCAAACGGTAGGTCATTCCTTCAAGCTGAAGATTTCTAAAGAGGAAGACAACCTAGTTTGATTAACAAATTCAGATTATGTTTGAATCAAACTTTCTATGGTCTTAAGTGTCGTGATTTAGTACTAAACCAGAATTTTAGAGAAAAGCTTCCTGATCTCACAATTTACGTGTTAATTCAGTCTCTGCTATTTACAATGGCCCCACCAGTTGTTTAATTGCAAACAATAATGCAGCTTGGAAGGTATAGAATTGTTGAATGCAACCCATTCCTCAGCCAATACTGGAGGAATGCAGACAAAATTATTTACTGATGTTCTTAGAAGTAAGATTTCCATGGTCCTCATAATATAATCTAAAGAGTCGAAAGCATAATAGTGGTGTAATAATTATGGCTGCAAAGTGCAAATGTGGTGCTTGGACCTACTGTAGAAAAAAAATTGACAAATCTGGAAGTAGAACCAATGGTGCACTTGCTTACTTTTCAGTAAACTTTGCTCTTGAGACTAGGAAATTCTTAATATCTCAAAAGCTAACTTCATTCAAATTCCTTTGTGTACATATAACTCTTCCCCAAGTGAATCCTCATTTTCAAGTAAGCAACTAAAAAGACCTCCTTCCAAGTCTACATTTCACACACACACACACCCAGATTGCTTATATACACAACAATTGCACTGGTGCTAAGGATAGTAGTTCTGCTTCATTGGCTTTGTATAGATTTCCACAGAAGTAAACTGGGAGATTATAAATACATAACTACATAAGTATTATAAATCTAACTAACTCTGATGTATGGTAAAGATAGCACCATTATTCCTTGGGTATACTACCAGTGATAATCAATTGTACTGGTTGTGAATACACTCTCAGAATCTCCCAGGCCTCGTCTGAGCAGAAACTACAAAATTGTGCCAAATTGTGTGATTGTTTTGTGATGTGGGCAACTGTTTGTAGCGTGCTTGCTGAAAAACCCTAGATTCATTCCATGTTAGTCTGAGTGAAACCTCTTGTCTTCCTTATGCCACTTTGTATGTGACTGTTTGGCTAGTGCTCTGGAGCCAGTATATATTTATCAGCAACAGATATTCAGAGAAGGAAAAATTTAGAGCACAGAAAGTATACACAGAAATTATATTGGACCTGAAGTGCTTCTCATTCATACAAGAAGCTGATTGGATAAGATGGCCTTTCCCTGTTTTTGAATACCTTACCATATCACCACTATTAATGGCTATGGCACACTTCTTGGTCAGCAACAAGACTCTTTGTTCTTGCTCAATTATTCAAGCTCAAAGCTAAAATTTGCTGGGGTTGAATTGGTATTCTTTTCATCCTTGACTTTTGGCCAGTGCCTTCCGAGATATTTGGGGTTGTTTTGTTTTTATTTGTTTTGTTTTGTTTTAACATACCCAGTGAAATTTTATAGTCACATCTTGTTGTTTACATACATATACAGACAGATGTGTTTATGTATGTAATAACCAAAGACAAATTTAAAAAACATACCTTAAGTGATTCACAATGGTGCAAGTGTTTTTCCTTCCTTGAGGTGAGTCTGTTTCCAGATATCCTTATTTTAAGAGGACATTTATGTCGCAAATGAAAGCATTGCTTGGGTCCTTTGGCTTCTTTCTTTTTTTCATCTTAGATTTAGAATTGCTTGCATTTTGCTTTTTGCTTGCATTTTTAAAACTCCAACCATGCATATCTTTTAATAATAATAATAATA
>JAEANM010003070.1:0-23067 GCA_017656035.1 Myanophis thanlyinensis | reverse complement strand
AATAAATAAATAAATAAATAAATAAAGTGATACTGACTTTAAAAGAAAATATAGTTTTCTTGGCAAGATTTTTCTGGATGTTTGCCATTGTGTCTTTCCTAAGGCTGCGAGAGAGTGACTGGCCCAAAACCACCCTACTGGCTCTGTTGACTAAAGTGAGACAAAAATTTGTGATCTTCCAGTTTCTAGACAGGTGTCTTAACTACTTCAAGTGGCTCTCTAGTAAAATATCACAAACAATGACAGTTCTTCTGAACTACAGAAGTTGTGATATGTATACTCCTAGGTAGTCAGCAACAAATTCTGCCCCACAGTCATTTTGTAAGAAAAGTTGATACATTAACCAAATTGATGTACTTAGTCCTCCAACAGACAGCTCCATTACCAATGTGTTGTCAGAAATACTGATCTACGCTGCCTTTGTGATCACCAAGGTTTGGAGGGGATAAAACATTACCAAGGGCTAGATCTGGTTTATGGGTTGTACAATATATAATTTGTTCTTCTAAGAATCAGCCAAAGTTGCTGATCCAATAGAAGCCCCTGAGAACTTATGAGTTAGACATGCATAATAAAAAAGAATTTTATATTTTAAAATATTGTGCATTTTTTTTCATCTCAGCATCTTTTCTAGATAGATCTTCACAATCCTTGAGAGATGAACATGAATACAGACAATTTTATTCCATATTTGTTTTAAGACAATGTTTGGTCATTTCTGCTGTCTTCCTCCTTTTTTAAAAAACAAAATATATATTTATTTACAATTTTGTCTTAAGAAGATTTCTGGGAAATGCAAAGAAGCTTCAATATTTCTTTCTGATTTTCTAGCTGACTTAATAACTTGACCCTAATATAGGTTTACTTATAGTCCACTGAGGCTTCTCTGCAGCATGTCTATGTATCTAAACATATGATAATTCCCCACTTACTAAGACATCAATATTTTAGGGGATGATAATATTAAATTTTGTTTACTAAACAAAGCATACATGCAAAGGTGAAGCTGTTTTAAATACGGCAAATATTGAAACTTATTTCTGAGCTATCTTCATGTAGATCCATTGAATGCAAAATCAACTCCACATGCTTTCTGTTTATTGTCTCTGACTAGATACAGAACTTGTCTATAACGATTAAGATGGCTTTGCACTTCCCCTGAATTTTTATAATATTGTCAAGTTTCTCAGTGATCCCTTCGACAACTATTCACAGGGAAAAGGAAGTGATGGACCTACCTTCCCCTAATATTTAAATTGGTCAGAATTTTCTAAGCTTGTGGAAGAAGAAAAATATTAGCCTAGATCAGGGGTGGGCAATTATGGCTCCTTCATGACTCGTGGACTTCAACTCCCAGAATTCCTGAGCTGGCTGGCTCAGGAATTCTGGGAGTTAAAGTCCACGAGTCATGAAGCAGCCATAATTGCCCACCCTTGGCCTAGATGACTTGTCAAGTTTCTTCTATTTTGAAATTCTAATACAGTGGTACCTCGATAATTCATCGTTAATTGGTTCCGGGAGATGCAATGAGTACCAAAAACAACACATACCAAAAAAAATTTTCCCATAAGGATTAACATAGTGAGTCACAAGGCAACAGACGCCAACAAATTCTAGCTTGTGTGTTGAGTACCAAATGATGAGTACCAGTACAAAATGTTTGCATCAAAATGCATTGAGTACCAGATTTGATGACTTTCAAAGCAGTTGAGTACCAAGGTACCACTGTATAATTTTCCTTGATTTATGTACAACCACATGAAAACTATATGTAACCATAATCGGCTCAGTAAACCACAACTGGATGAGTTTTGTTCAAACCAGCATATTAGAGCTTTACACAATGCATTAATTATAATGCACTAATCTTTTGTAATTGTCTCCATGCTGAGAATGTATTTTTTTTATTCTTTGGATCTTAGCTGGGTGAAGTTTATCTTTAACAGAAAGCGGCAGCTGTTGTATGTTGTTCACCATACTAGTCCTGGTTCTTATATTTTTTCTATTTCATAAGTTTTTTTTTTTCCTTAGCCTGCAAATCGCACTTGAGATGAACGGAAAGTTTGCATATAATCCTTCTTTGGACATTCTGCTATTTTGCTTCCTATAATCATATCCTTTGTAATGTACAGGTGATTTCCTTCGATGCACTATTTGCATCACTTATTTTGTCAGTGCTGTACATCAGTGATTTAATAACTTTTTTTTATTGAGAATATAGCATTGAAGTAAGTCTGAGTGTGATCTCCTTCCTGTACGCTTCCTGGTTTAGATATCTCTCATCATATCATTTCATTACCATGTCCAAGAATGGAAATCTATTCTTGTTTTTAATGAATTTTATAGCCTCATGTTGTTCATATGAGTGGTTTACAACAGCTCTTTTCCATGGTGCCAGACAATACAAACACATTAATATATCCAAGCCAGCACAGATTTAAAGCTGTCTGCTTAGAGCAAGTATGTCAATCTCAAGGCCTGGGGACCGGATTCGGCCCATGGGGTGCTTAGATTTGGCCCACATGGTGGGGCTGCCCTGGAAACTGTGAAGGATCGTCCCGTGGTGCTTCTGCCAGCGAAAATGGTCTCCCAATCTTTGTTTTTGGCTGGGATGTCCTCCTGCAACCCTCTGCCAGTGAAAATGGAACTCGGGAGGTCCGCCTAAGCTCTGTTTTCACTGGCAGAGCACTTGGACCACCACAGGTGCCCCTGACATGAGTGATGTTGAGCTGGCCATACCCACCCTGGCCATGGCCATGCCAGCCCCCCAAGGTCAAATACAACCCTGATGTAGCCCTCAAAGAAATTGAATTTGACACCCCTGGTTTAAAGCCTTCTAGAATAATATTGGTTACTGCTAACTGCAATGACTACCTAGCTGTTCCAGATTTATGTTTATAATGTTCTCTGTTCTAAAGAAAATTAAAAATTTATCAGGTATGTAATATCTTTAGTCAGACCTTCTGATATTCGGCTGATCAAGGACATTGATTCCTCTAATGCTACATTGGTAAACAACGATCAAACTTCACCAAGATGTTATCCTCTACCTCCAAGTTTTAACGTTTTTAAATTATTAAATAAAATGATTTGAGTCTCTATTTTTCTCTTATTAAGGAATCTTTGTGCTTAATCTAAAAATAAAGCTAGATCTGGGCATCAGCACTTTGTCCCCTATAATTGACGATTAAAGGTAAAAGTTTCTCCTGTCCAATTTTGTCCAACTCTAGGGTTGCTCAGGAATTCTGGGAGTTGAAGTCCATGAGTCATGAAGGAGCCATAATTGCCCACCCCTGGCCTAGACTCATCTTCTATATCATGCTATTTGCACATATGTTGGGATAACTCTGAGTCCTCACTTTGCTATCTGGAAATTCTGTGATTTTTCAACAAGCTTTAAAGGATTAGGATGACAAAAGACTGGCACAACTCAAGAAGGTCCCCTGTTGTTTTCTGGAGTCAGAACACGATGTACCATTCCAAGGAGAAAACCAAACCAAAACAAAAAGGATGCTTAGGAAAACCAAACCAAAACAAAAAGGATGCTTAGGAAACCCACATGCTGTTTCTGCAATACTTTAAGGGAATTATCATAAAAAGAGGCACAGAAAGGTGGTTAATGTATCCTTGTGAGAACTAGAAGCCTTGAAATTAAGACATAGATTCTTAGTTTGTTTTTTTTTAACAAATGAAGCTCTTGAGATTATGAGTTGTCAAGAGTAACACCAGCATCTTAAATGAACCGGGTTCAGAGATGGATATCCTCCACTGGAACTGGCCCAGATACAGACAACAAAATGCACAATATGTTTAAACCCTGCTGTGCAATAGCCCTTGAATCCAATAAGGTATCTGGACCATGAGTCACTTGGAGCGTCTCCAGGTTTCGTGTTTGGAAAATTCCATTCCTATCCCCAAAGTAGGAACAGTTGATTATTTTGGTTTTTTTTTAAATCCATTGTTGTAAATAGTTGAAATAAAAAGGCCACATTATGTGGATTTTTTTTTCTTTTTTTGAACCAAAGGATCTGGGAGAAATAATGTGCAGTAACCCCAATCCATGTGGTGTAGCTACGTCTAACTCTGCAGAGAATTAAAGAGGGGGCAGCTGCAAAATTCATATCAAATATGACTGTGTCTAACTTTGGAAATAATTTTTTTTTTAAAGTGCATTGGAGCACACAGGTGCATGATACCAGTACTGTCTGGAATGCCTTAAAGCAACCATAAGGTTGCCCTCTGCATCTGCCATAGGATCTCAATAAAAGCACAATTGTTTGGGGGAGTTGTACATATGTGCCATTTCTGAAATTGGTTTTTTTTTCTGGAATCAAAACAGTGCATGGTCCTAACATTAAATGTATCACACTGATAACAGTATGGTGCTTGGGCTAGGAGCACCTAGCTAGCTCAAGGCCACCTTCCAGCCTTACTATAGGTAGCCTTTCGGTGGCCAAGGATCCCACTGAAGGATTTGGGAGAAGGCAAAAGCAAACAAAACAAACAAAAAGAATGGGTGGGATGATGTTGGAGGGGATGTATCACCCTTGTGAACAAAGCTAAGATTTTCTAGTTTTTTTTCTCTGTATATTTGGAGTAAAATTCTGAACAATGTTAAGTACGTTTGGTGTTGTTTCCCATCTCATAACTGGAAATCTGATTGGTTATCTACAGCAATTGAAATTTCAGGAAACTACCTCCCTCTAAAACCTGAGGAGGAGTCTATGACGAGCTGTCTATCTATGGCTTGATATATTACATGGGGCATTAGAGAAAAGCAAGTTCTCGACCATTAATAGATACATTGGGATAAACCACATTCACACACCATTCAAGAGACCATAATAAGCTAAAACGGAAAAAAGAAGACCAGAATATAGTCAACACCCAGCTAAGCAGAGATTAAAACATCAGGAACTATCAAGGGAAAAAAATTACATCCCTACCAAAATTGGCAAGGCAAGCTACTGTATATAAACAGAGAGCAACGCTTAAAGTAACTAGCACTAATGGTGTTACCTAGGTGGATATTGACAACTGCAAGCAAATAACTAAGCTCAGAGAGCATCAAGGACTCCACAATTCCATCCTGAGCTATGTATATTCTCTTCTATTGGAACATCCAAGAAGGCATTTGACAATGTTGAAGCTCTGTGCAAAGTTAGAATTTTAGCTAGTGTTGCATTTTATAATCATTTCAATATTCTCTTTTCTACCAAAAGTTTTACAAGCTTTATTCCTTGGTGAAAAGGGGAATAAATTCCTTATCAGCACAATAAACTGTCCCACTACCGCAAAGAAGGACAAATCTTGGGCTGCATTGCTATAGATCAGATGTAGACAGCCTAATGGGGTTCAGATCTTTTTGATTAAACATTAGTGTTGGAGCCAAATCATCTAAGTATCCAACTGATTGTTCCTGATGGGATCAAATCATACTGAATTTAGAGAAGGCAGGTTTCTTAGAGACAAGTGTAGTATAAGTATATACTTATGTAGATATAATTATATGTAGTATAACTGTAGAGCCAGTTTGGTTAAAATCACCAGGCTAAAAACTGGAAGGCTGTGAGTTGAAATCCCACCTTAGCCATCAAAACCAGTTGGGTGACCTTGGGCCAGTCATTCTCTCTCAGCCCAACCACCTCACACCTACTGGGGAAAATAGGAAGAGGAGGAGTATTAGTTACGCTGGCTACATTGAGTTATTTGTAAAAATAATAATAAAGGCAGATTACAAATAAATAATGCCACAAGATATTCTAACATGTAAATTTCAGAATATCTTGCTTCAAATCCCAGTGCTGAGTGGAGGCCCCCAATCCACGCATCCTTGCATGAATTGCCAAATTCTACATACACAACTGCATGCAAGACACTGCCTGCAGATGACAGATGACCTGTGTTCTCCTGCCGTAAACAGTTAATTTGTTAACCAAGAGTTTTGTATTCAGCTATAGATTAACAAGCATGAGTGTTGAATGGATGTCAGTTGGATTGTAGGCCAAGGCAGAAGATCAAATATAGTTAATCCTCTACTTACAACAATTCATTTAGTGACCATTTGAAGTTACAATGGCACTGAAAAAGAAGTGACTAATGGCTGCTTTTCACACTTACGACCATTGAAACAACCCCATGGTTATGTGATCAAAATTCAAATGCTTGACAACTGACTCGTATTTATGACAGTGCAGTGTCCCCCCAGGTCACGTCATCACCTTTTGTGAATTTCTGACAAGCAAAGTCAATGGGGAAGCCAGATCCGCTTAACATCCATGTCACTAATTTAACAACTGCAGTGATTCACTTAACAACTGTGCCAAGAAAGGTCATAAAATGGGGCAAAATCACTTAACAATGTCTCAGTTAACATAAATTTTGGGCTCAATTGTGGTCACAAGTCGAAACCTCTCTGTACATTCAGAAGGAAAAGCCCAAATTGTATCAGTCGGAAAAACATTCCAAAGTTCCCTCAGCGAGTTTAACTTTGATACCCCTAAAATTTGAAGTCTCTGAATGTTACAACATTATGTCTGAGTCTCCAAGTCTGTTTTTTAAAAGCGTTTAGCTGCTGGTTGATATTAACAGATTGTAACCTTGGCAGCTATTTGTATTTACTTTGATTTTTCTATTGTTGTTGTTGTTGTATTGTGTTATAATTGTTTTAATTCTTTTAGGGGGGTTTTTATGGTTGTGTGCCACCCAAAGTTGTTGGTTTGAGATGGACAGCTCTACAAATTGAACAAATAAATAACTAAAATTAAGGTCACATTTGAAAGGGCACAGCAGGTTCCCTGTTGTTCATCTTTTCTCTCCCTCCTTCTTTCTCTCTGTCTCTCCTTTTCTCTCTCTCTCTTTTGCTGGTCTCCCTGAGCCATCTGCTTCCTACTTGCCTGCCCTGCACAAGACAATGGACTAGCATACACAAGTCCATCCATGGACGTTCAGGGCCTTGTGAAATTTAATTGGCTGCTTGCTTAGAAACAAAGAAAGGGGGCTGAGGGGTGGGGTGGGGGCAGAGAAACAAAATGAATGGCTGGGATGAGCAGTGAGGGTGAACCAGCAAGATCGAGCTCAGTTCTGGAAAAGATATCTCCAACTACATCGAAGCAAGACTTTGTATCTAAACAACATTCCTAGCCCTGATGCCTCCTAAGTTTGTGTTTAATGGTACATTGAAAACATGGTGGCATTCTCAGAATGCACCTACTGGGAAGTTAAGAGCGGAGCATATTTTTAGAAGGTAATGCTTGACTTGCTAACAAATGGCAGTCGAAAATAGATTCCTCCCCCCCCGCCCCACCCCCCTTCCCTCCTTTCAAATTAGCCTCCCGCTCTCCCTGGCAGTCCCTGCTTCAGAAGATCCTGCTTTGCACATGGGCCTCTTCTGCACGATGGGGACCCTGAGCGAAGGCCAGAAGCAATCAGTTTCCTGTATCTTTTAAGTATGATGGAGAAGGCAACATATGCAGAACTTTGAGGGTGGCGGTGGAAAATAATAAACAGCATTTCTTTTTGTTGCCCTGCTGTGAAAGACATGGGGACATCCTATGTCAGGGATGTCAAACTCATTTCATTGAGGGCTGCATCAGGGTTGTGTTTGACCTGGGGGGGAGCAAGGGGGTGTGGCCAGGGCGGCGTGGTCAGCTCGACATCACTCCTGTCAGGGGCGCCGGTGGTGGGCTGAGTGCTCTGCCAACAAAAACAGGCTCCTGAGCTCCATTTTCACTGGTAGAGAGTTGTAGGAGGCAGTGGCAGCTGAAAATGGAGTTTGGGAGCCCATTTTCGCTGGCAGAAGCACTGTGGGCCAGTCCTTCGCTATTTCCAGGGCAGATTTAAGTACCCCGTGGGCCGAATCCGGCCCCCAGGCCTTGAGTTTGACACTCCTGCCCTATGCAGACAATCCTCCACTTACAAACCATTCATTTAGTGACCGCTCAAAGGCACTGAGAAGCGACTTACAACCACTCCTTGCGCCTATGACCATCGCAGCATCCCTATTACTCATGCGATCGAAATACAGGCATTTGGCAATCAGCCTGTATTTATGACGGTTGGGGTGGATGATGACACCTAGGAGGGTGTCGTGCAATCTCCATTTGCGATCTGGCTTCTGAGAAGCAAAGGGAAGCTGGATTTGCTTAACGACTGTTTAATTCGCTTTGCGACTGTGGCGATTCCCTTAACACCGGTGGCAGAAAAGTCCGTAATACTGGGCACAACTCAATTAACAGCCACCTCGCTTAGCCACAGACACTCCTGTCCCAATTGGAATTGTAAGTTGAGGACAATCTGACCTTTTTCCTTTTGACCCATGCAACATTTATGCCCACCAATGTTTTTTGATAGGACAAGTTTGTGATGTGGTCAACAAAAGCATGACCTTGAGGAGGCTGATAGCATCTGGAATTTTAAAATGTTTCTTCGTGGAAGGAGTAGTAATAATCTCATCATCATCTTCTTCATCATCACACCACTATCCACACAGAACTTTCTGAGACACTCACATCTACCTTCACTTTTGGTAATTTCCTTTTTCGTTTCCCTGGGGAAGGTTGAAATTTCCTCTGACCAAGGAAGAAGCAAGCTTGGTGTTTAAAGCCATTGTTTAAAGACACAATCTCACAGAGACGTGCATGCACAAGTCTCACTGAATTTAGTGCTACGCCCTTGATGTCTACAGTGGGAGCCTGATGGTTCTTATTTATGGGTGCCTTTGTTTGACGTTAATCTCAGCAGCATGAGGGAATGCCTGCACCCAGGGGACAATTTAGGCACAAAACCGGGGGGTGGGTGGGGGTGGATAAGGGACACTCTTTTCCACAACCCCCACCCCACCCCCGCAGTGATCATTTGGATGAATGGTGCTTGGCAATCCATTATCCGAGGATTTATCCAATGACGTGATCATGTGTCTCCTGACAATCCCTTTCTCCTTCCACTCTGGCTACTCATACATTGAATGACCATCCTCACAGACAGGAATAGACGGATTTTGAAATGACTCATTAAAGCTTTGAAGGGAGAGAAGATGAGTCACGCAAGTAAGTTGTTACTTCCTTTTATCTGTTTCTAAGGGTGTGGCTTTACTTCAGTTCCTCTTTAACTCTTTTTAAGAGCTCCTACAGGTACTCCTTGTACGGCCAGAACTGAGCCCCCAAATTTCTGTTTCATTAGATGAATTTTGCCACATTTTACCCCCTTTCTTGTCACCGTTGCTAAGTGGATCACCTTAGTTTTTAAATTAGGAACATGATTGTTAAGTGAATCAGGTTTCCTCATTGTCTTTGCTTGTCAGAAGATTTACAAAAGGTGATCACGTGACCCTGGTACACTGTAACCGTCATAAATGTGAGTCAGTTGTCAAGCATCCAAACATAAATCATGTCACCATGGGGTTGTTGCTGTAACGGTAACAAGTTGTGAAAAATGTTCCTGTCACTTTTCAGGTTTTTTCAGTGCCGGTCACTAAGAGAACTGTTGTAAGTCAAGAACTACCTGTATTACACTATATTCAGTGGGGCCTCCTCACCATTTATATTGTAAGCTTGTGTACTTCATATGAGTTTTGGTTTTTTGAACTTTAAGGAGTCAGTTGCCAAGCATCTAAACTCTGATCATGTGAACGAGAGGATGCTGGTCAGTATGGAAGATGGTCATAAATCATGTGTTTCAGTGCCCTTCTCATTTTGAATGGTCACTAAATGAACTGTGATAAGTCAAGGACCACTTGGGGTGCCTTATTTGTGTTTCTTGCTGGGCAATTGTCTAGGGCAGCGTTTCTCAATCTTGGCAAGGTTGTTTGGATGTTTAATCTTTAGGTTGTCCAAGGTTGTTTGGATGTTGGATCTTTAAGATGTTTGGAATTCAACTCCCAGAATTCCCCAGCCAGCAAAGCTGGGAGTTGAAGTCCAAACATCTTAAAGTTGCCAAGGTTGAGAAACACTAGTCTGGTGGTGGGGTGGAAATCACATCATTCACCTGATCCACAATACAGTAGGGAGTGTCTTCACAATTAGTTCGTTTACAACTTTGAAAAGTGCCACCATAAATAATTTATACTTCTTACCCTCGGATGGAAGATTCTGAGAGGTTGGAGAACCTGAGAGGAGGAGGAAGAGGAAGAGAGTAGTAGTAGGAGTGATGTTGGTGCTGTAGTACTCTAGAGTGATTTAAATTTGATCAGGAAAGCACCGCTAAAGGAAGGGACAGTCCATCAACCCTCATAATATTCTCAACCTATGTCATAGATGCACCCCGGGGCATTAGCCCCGAAATAAGAAAAGAAATTAAGATTATGAGAGAGATATCTGAATATAGTTTCTCCACTCTGGGGAGAAGGATGAAAAATATGGGATGAAAAATAACCTGAGCCGGAGAAGCTAAACAGTTGCCCCATCACTGCTCTCTTGAAAACTGAAACTCTACATAACAGATTTTAAATGGTCAGTGTTTTTAAGACCAAACATCCCATTACTGATCTCTCACACTGTGTAATTTGTCTCCAAGATGTCTACATACACGATGCGTGAAGATGGCCCTAATCTATGGTTTGTTTTCACCCTGATTGGTTGAACAACCTCTAGTTCTAAGCCTCTACTTCGCACAGAGCACTTAGTCACAAACCAGGATTTATAAATTACAGTGGTTGGAACCACCACCACCACTGCCACCAAATATGGCTTCACCATCAGGAATTTATCCGCTAACAATGAACTCAACAGGATGAAGCTTTGGGGTAAAGTGTCAGGTCTGTATTCCTATACTGAAGGTTAAGAACAAAGGAACATATTAGATTTCACCATCACTTGTAGCCAGTCAGCTATGCTCAGTATTGATAGAGGTACGCTTCCAAAATATGTCTTTTCCAGCTTGGACTTTCTCTATCCCAAAACGTCAATGATAATAATTCAAGAAGTTTGCTTAACAATTTGTTTCCCACAGATTATTTACTTTCTACATAAATGTATATTTGCTCCTATTTTATCAAGGCACATAAAAAATTAGGAGGAATGAGGGACATTTTCTCTCTCTCTCCCTCCCTCTCTTCCTCTCCTTCTGTCTCCCCTCTCCCACCCATCCTTTTCTGCATAGATATGGAAGAAGTCATTTTCAGTATAAGAATATCCTAGGCGCATCTTATTCTGCCCCGAGTCTCCCACATGCGTTAACGACAACATTCGTTATTCTCAGTCAATGCAGAATAGCTACACAAATTGAGGATGATAGGGGAGACAGTGGGGGAAGCAATGTAATATAAAAAAACCCAGGTTGGCAAAGACTATTGTAAGTCATCAGAAAACTTGGGCTCACACATTACGCTAAGCTGGAAGTTATAGTCTATGCTTGAAGCATGCCAGGAGCCTGCTTTCCCCAAGGGAGTGAATAGAAACAGGACAATTAGAATGAATTGTATTTACATTTGCTTTTAGTGAAAATTAAAGATAGGGAATACAAATTTCCAGCTATGTATTTAATAATTTTTTTCTCTTTTGTTGCATTACATGTTATAAATCTTTAGCAGATCTAGGACTCTCATCCCAGGGCTTTCAAAGGACTATGATTATATATGTCTACACTGTCATAATGTGTTTTCTTAGGCTTAGGTCTTAATGTGTTGCACAAAACTAGCAGTTGTTAGAAAAATCATGATTTGTAGTTCAGCACAGTGTCCGTAGCCAGCTAATTGTCAGCCATTAAAGAAAATATGAGTAAGCAAACAATGGCTTAGTACGAATCAGTTTATTAAATCTATATGTCCTGTCCTGTCCTGTCCTATCCCCTAATCTAAATAAGCTTTTCTAGTTAGAGTAGCTGTTCTTGTTCATATCTTTCATGGCTTTCTTATTCGCATCTTATAAACATGGTTTGCACAGACTGCAGTCAGTGCCATTGATGTGTTCGTTAATAGCTATCTATCTGCGGAATTTGGTCCAGAGGAAAAGGTATCCTTTACAATCCTTCAGTATTATTACAAATAAAATTCTCCACTGGATTCTCTTGTCAACATTATCTTCCCTGGCAACATTACCTATTGTTCCATTAGATTCGAGCAAAAATCCTGGAACAAATTATGTCTCCTTCTTTTGTCAGTAGATGCGAACAAGAAAGGAAGATATTTCCAGTGGAGTCTTTTGACTATGGCATTCGTACTTATTACCTGGTTAAGAAAGTGGTTTGTGAGTTGGGAAACTACTGTAAATACATTTTCCATACTTGGGAGGAGGGAGGGGGAAGGCCTTGTCTGACAGACAATTCAATCTACACAAAGATAGGCTTAATTGGACTTCGTGCAAAATATCCTCCATCACAACGGAAAAATCTGACTCATTTGTAGCCTTTTCCAGGCCCAGTTTGCTTGGAGAATCAAATGCCAAATGAGATCACCGAAAATACAAATCTGTTTTTGATGTCCCAATAAACTTTGGGGTTACTTTCAGTTCTTCTTCTCTAAAATGGAACCAACATCATAAAGTTTACCAGTCATGGTACTAATTAGCAGGATCTGGCATTTTAAGACCTATTTCTGATGCAAGCAACTAAATCTGAACTGAGATTTTTCAAGCACACATATTAAGAGTACATAAGAAAGAAAAAAAACCCAGAGTTTCAATTCACTAGGCAAAGACAGGTTTAGATAAGAGTTCATGAAATAGATCCTAAACTAGCCGAAATGCAGATTTGTTTCCAACATTGTCTGGGTCAATTTTGCTGCCAATATGAAACCAATTATTATGGGACATAAAATGGCCAAATGCAAAAGCAGCTAGGATTTCCATCCTTGAGTTTCTGAACAGTAAATTCACTGGTATAACTTGTATATTTTCTCTTTTGCTATGGACTCTTGTCTTTTTGCAAATCCATTGAATTGTATATAAGATAAAGTGGTAAAAGCTAATGTCTTACAAAGCCAAAATCCCTTTCGTTTGTTCTTTCAACATGAAAAAAAAACATCTCCCTAAATTATTGTCTTGCCAAAGGACTGAACTTCTGCTCCATTTTCAACTTTCCCTGCCTTAGGCTTGTCCTCTTTTAACCAATCTTTTTCCAACAGAGTGTGCAGTACTGATCAGAGGATAAGCAAAATGTTCCTCCCCAGTGCCTTTGAAAAGGAGCCCTTGTATAAGGAGCTATACTTGTTGGATTCTTACCTTTTACCAGGTTTAAGGATACAGATGGACTGATGGGAAAGTAAGTTTTAACTTCACATGTTTGTTTATTTAGATATGTAATCGACAGATCAGACAATTCAGGAAATCCTATCAATAAGATAGTAGCTTCAATTAAGACTTTAGGCGACAAATGTGGATTTAGCAGTTTAACTCTGGGCTCAGCATAAATTCACTGTAACGTATTATTTGTTGAAATTAAGTTAATGTAGCTATTCCTGTAACAGTAACTAAATGTGCTGAAATAAGGGAATAAAGCTTCTCTCTAGTTTACCTTTGTAAATCAAAGTAATTGTTAAAATGGAGGGGCAGATCGGGCCACTTTTTACCAAGTGAGAGTCCCATTTTAAAATAATTTTTGCTTACAAAGTTACAATCCACAGCCAAAATGGTGTATTGTTTTAGTATAATGGAAAAACCTAAAACTATAGGTGTAAAATGCCAGGTTTCGACCCTTCCAAGGCTTTGTATTTTTAATTCAACAAGCTCTTTCTTAAAAAGCTGTTTTCAAGCTTGGCTGAGAAAAATAAAGACAAGCTATTATTTTATTACAACTTATTTGTACTATGCGTTTTTCTTCCCAGTGTACATCCCCTTCGTTTCAACAAGACTGAAGCCAGCTGAGTATCTGAAGTTCTGCCTGCATGGTGCTCGATAGCACTCATGATTAGAACGGAGGTGGATGGCAATTAGTGGCATTCCATTAAAAATAATTAGGTTTATTAACAGCAAATTATAGGGACCCCTGACATTTGTAGAAACAACAGTTCAGGATTTTTCCGGTTGTTTTGCTGGTCCTACAAATCAGAGCCAAACAGTAGGTTAAACAGAATTGTCAAATGTTCTTTCCACTGCACAAGTGACAGGAAATATTATTCCTTTCCACCACATGTGACAGTAATTATTATTATTATTATTTTACAAACAATGCAGGTTTTTTTAAAAAAAAGTCAGCATTGCATCTGGGCAGAATGATCTTTATCACGTGCACTAGAAATAAGTCTCAATGAATCCCTGCCTAGAATCATTCTTGAAATTGAAATTGGAAAATGGGATATATGCTTGGAAAATTTGCCAATAATTATAATGACTCACTATTACATTTCATGGCTGGTATGTTTGCGCTACACAGTTAGCAACTATAAAGATCTGTTCCTCTATATGAAAATAATTAGGGACAGAATGCCAAGACTTAGTGGTAGTTTGTGCATGTGTATATACACACACACATTTGCACACATACATATCAATGCTAATTACTAGCCAACAACAACAACAACAACAAAGTCTTGGCCAATCTATTCACTATTCATCCAATAGCCAGTTATAGCAAAATAAAAAAAAAATCCTGACAACCCCAAAGCTGATAGATACTTAATTGTGGAGTTCTCCGTTTGTTGAATCTTGTAATATAATTACAAAATGTAAAGCACTTTTAAAAACTGGAACCCCAACTCTTCAAAAACTATGGGAAACCATGTTTCCTGGAAGGAAACCATGATGTTACCACAACTGTATACCCTATTCAAAGCCTTATTCTACAATGGCATCCTCTTGTTACTCATTTCCCAATTTCTAATGTTGCAGGAATTGTATCTAAGAGAAACATCTAGATGTGTTGCTGTACCACACAAGACAAGAGAATCTAGAGTTAGGAGATAACCCTTAGCTTTCAAGAGGTAGGCTAAATCAGCCTGGACCATTTCTGACTGATTTCCCCACTCGATTTCTTGGACTGCAGTTCCCATCACTCCCATTCAGGATGTCCTTGTCTATCTGAAGGACAAGGCAGGCTGAGCTTGGAAAACTGGGAACCACTCATCTCTTTCTCTCTCCATCTCTCCTCTATCTCTAAAAATTAATTAAGATGTGGTCTAGGAGCTCGCTAAAGGTCCATGGAGATTCTCAGCCATCCAAGTCGTGGTTTTTGCAAAGGTGCTTTTTCAAAAGGCAGGTAGGTGGCTTCCCCCCCCCCCCAAGCTCCTTGGATAGAACCGAAGAAGCTCCTTGGATGAGAAGTGAAATGTCTTTAAGGAAAAAAAAAAACCAGAAAGCCCAGATGCCTTAAAAAAAAAAAAAAGCACCTTTGGCACAAGCTTGCTTCATTGAGCAGAAATACAATCTAGCTTGTCTGGTTCCTCCAGCAGCTTGTGGAGTAAGGAATACCGGACAGCCATGAAGATTGTGAACAGTAGTTCGCCCTTCTTTCCCAATGCTTCCTACGAAGGCAACCCCGAGGAGAGAGAGAGAGAGAGAGAGAACAATTTTGTTAACCGTTCCTGGTGTGAAGTCAGGGAGCCCATCCGCAGTTCGGGACGGGCGAGCCAAGGCAATGCAAAGCCAAGGCGCGGAGTGGCAAAAGGAATCCGTGGGAAAACTTGACTTCCAAGCGCCGAGCGATGAACAGACGGGAAGGCTAACGGGCGCACGCAACGCACGGCGGGCGGGCAGGCGGGCGGGCAAGAAGAGGAGAGGAGAGGAGACGCGGCCAGTTTGCTATGAATGGGAAGCGAGTGCCATTGTTCTTGGGCGGCGCTAAGAGATCGGAACCCCCCCCCCCCCCCACACACACACACACACTTCCGTTTTCATCCAGAATTCCTCCACAAGGCCCTAGGGAGGTGGGGGGAGGGGACAGACAGGTGCTGCTGTGATGAGCAGAGGGAGAAAGCAACCCAAGCCAGCCCAAGGTTGGTCCCACCTGGTTAGTTAATCTCACCCAAATGGCCAATTTCCAGGGACATGGGGCAATTTGGAGAGGTGAGAGCCCCAGGGCCATAATCTGCAGAGGGTTGCTGCCTCCTCCTTAATATCTACCACAAATCATAGAAACCACAGCAACAGAAGAGAGTTGAACCACATAAAAAGTCCACACAGTGGACACAGCAGCCACATTGAAAGAGCTGAGCCCCCCAAGTCCATTGCAGGAATCCTAATTCAGACAGAGGCTCTCCTCTCAGACACCCTGCAAGGGAGCCCAGCCTTACTGCTCCCCCAACTCAAGAACCATAAAGCTGAAGAGGATCACAAGAACTATCCTCTCCACCTTTCTGCAACCTGCAGGAAGATCCTCCACCCATCCAGGAGAGGCAGAGGAGCTACCCAGCCACCCTCTGCCCACCTTCCGGTTCCACACGGACTGCAGGCCTTTTTAGACCTCCTGGCTGCTCCCAGCAGGATCAGCCAGGGTGGCTGCTGGTGCCTGGCGGGCCTGAGGCTACAGGGACCGGTTTTAGCCCACCTGACCAGGCCTTTCTTTTTGGTAGAGTCATGGCAGGGCAGTGCTCGAGGCTGAACCCTGGTATTATTGAATATGTCTAGCACTGGAACTCCAGGACGTGCTGGCAAGACCAACCCCAGCTCTCCCTCAGAACTCGCCTTCAGCCTAATGCCACGCAGTCTGCCCCCTCCTCCCAAGGCAGGTGCTTTGGCAGCCCAGCATGCCAGTGGGACTCAGGCCTTGACTGCCCCACTCCCTGACCTAGAACAGCCCCGGGAGCTGTGGCCAATCCAGAAAGTGCTTGGACTCCTGTGGCAGGGTAAACCCCCTATGAAACTACTTATCTCCAGGAGGGGGGTAGGGAGAAGTGGACCGAGGACAGTCTTTTTCTGCCACGCCCTCATTCTGGAATTTACTTTCTGCATGACCCCCTCCCTCCTAGCATTCCAAACAACAGAGCCTTTGCTCATCAAGGGATGCATTGTTTTGCATCAGTGCCTAAAAACAGAAACCTGGCTCAGGGTTTTCTAATTGAAGTGGTTCAACGTTAGTCTCCTGAAATATTCAACATTGGAATTGCCTGATGGGTCTGAATATGCAAAAAGAAATTATTTCTCCTTTATAAATTTCCCTGCGGCTGTCAGTTAGCTGCACGGGAGCCGCCTGAACTCCAAATGGCTCCGCCCTTCCTCACCTGACTGGGCGAGGCCTCTGGGGGGCTTCCGGGGCGCCACATAAAGTCCCGCTCTGTTTGCACGCTGGCGCTGCATTGCTGGAGCGAAGGAAAGGCCGTGCTGGTGCCCACTTCCACCTGAGCGGCAGAGGCCGTCTGCGTGGCTGCTGACACGGAGCCTGCTGAGTCTTCCAGGGGCTCCCCTGACACCTGGGTGCTCTTGCCACTGCTGGGTCCAGACTCTTGGACAGTCTTCTCTTCTGGGGTGCCCACATACCCCTTCTTTGGGGCAACATCAATCTCCATGGCCTCTCCCACTTTGGTGCACCCTACTGCCTGCTCTTTAGCAATCAGCTCAGAAGACGGGACTTGTCTGCAACTCAAGGAGACACATTTCTGCTGGTCCGTCCAGGTTCGTGATGGCTCATCTTGGGAACTTGGAAAATTGAACAAGTCACCCCTAAAATCAAAAATAACAATAAAAAATCAACTCTGCTAGATCTAATCTGATTACCCATTTCCAACAATAACAGCCAACAGGCAACGATCCATCCCTTGAATTTCCCTTGCTTCTGCCTCTGTGCAGCTTAGTTTCCCTTACGACATTAATTTTTATTGATTAGATTTATATGCCACCCATTTCACAATCAAGCGACTCTGGGTGGTTGACACTTGGCTATGAGAAAACTCTTCCCACATTGTCTAGCTTTCTTGTGAATCTATCCCACAGAGGCAATCATCTCAGGAGGCACCAGAGAAGACCAGCAATGGACCATTCCTGACTCTTCCCTTCAGCCAGAACCTCAACATTACCTGCTTAGGTGCTGCAGCCTGCTTACCATGGCTACCTTCTCACTAAAGCTGAAGTCTCCTTAATTCTAAAGGAGCAGCATAAAAAATAAAGCTGGACATTACTCTCTGGCCATATGGAACTGTTCTACAAACTGGGGTCAAAACTACAATTCTCAAGGCGGAGAAAATGCAGCAAAAAGTCTGCTCTCCAAATCCCTTTGGGGAAAAAGTAAGTAAGGAAAAAGACCAGGACTCAACTCCTGAGTTCTGCAATACTCCTGCACCTCCAGGCCCATTTCCTTTTCTTCATTACAGCAGCTTCTCTTGGTGTGATATATTTGTGCAGCTCCTAAGCTGCATTTCTAGGAAACTGTTGCCTCATGCATTCCACATGACCCATTTGGGGGTCATTTGGACAGCAAAGTGCCAGCTTTGGAGAAGACCAGTACCCCTTTGTCATCAGCCCCAGGAACTGTTGCCTTTGCCTGCGCATCTCTGGATACAGCCTTTTCATACTGCAAGGACAATCTACCCACACCTCGATGGGCAACTATCTAGACCACTGAAACTCTTGTACCCATAACTTTCAAGGGAGCAAAATGGTGCATGGCAGGACAACCATTTTTGAACCGAGGTCCCCCCATGGGCTAACTTACAAAAGGCATCCAAAATCTGAGATCCCGGGGAACTGAAATTTGGCAAATTTTATAAAATGTTTTATAACGCAATACAAAATTCATAAAGCATTTTCCTGATGTCTGACTGTGCTATACACTTTAACATGGGCTATTTTCAAGGCAGATGCATCCCTGAATACCTCCCTGGATTTTTAAGAGCTTGACTAGTGAAGCCAGGATTTTAGATGTTTTGTCATTGTTGAAGGCATTAAAGAACCTGGTAAGGAAACAGCTCTGAACCAAAAACCACAGGTCACAGGTTGTCTAGTTACAGACTAAAAAGGACCTATTATTATTTTTTTTCACCTTGTGGAAGAATTTCCAAGTTCACCTTTCAAAACATGGTCAGCTTTCATGAATAAAACTATTTTTTGCATTATTAAATTTTTCCTCACATGAATAATTTAAATAACAAAACACCAATTCTGCAGGAAACCACCTTTTTCAAAGCATTAGTTTTGAGTGTGTTTAGAACCAACAATTTGTCAGTCAATCTACTCCATTTGTGCATCTAATTTCATCTGGATGTATTGGATGCCTCATGAAGCTGCAAAGGCTGCTCCGCTTCCCACTCCATTCTAGTATGAGAGGCTACACGCCGAAAGAGGTTCTGAGGCAGGAAAGGCAGCAGGAGCCAGGCCAGCCTTCCCAGAGCCTCAGCGGCCTTTCTCGGCCGTGGGTCATCAGCCAAACCCCAGCATAACTGAGCTGAGGCTGCTGAGTGATGCAGATACACCGGACTCTTTTGTTCAAGGAAGACCTGGACATTTGGGGAAGTGCAATGCCATCCTTTCTCCCTTCCACAGCCAAGGCCGTGGTTTCTCCCCAGGGTAGAGAGCAGAATCATGTCGGTCAACTGGGACCATCTGGAGGAGCCATGAACTGAGGGCCACAAATGCCCTCCCTCTGCACCCAGGTCTCTGCCCTCTGGCAACCCTTTCTTCTCAAAGAGCTACTTCTTTTCAATGTGTCCAACCTTCTCAACAAAGGACCCAGCAAAGAGACCCAGAAATGCTGGCATGTAGGGAGCCAGCCAGGCTTAGCGGGAGTTCTCCATCCCTGCAGAAGGAAGTGGCCAGAAGGCCCAGAGTGGAGCCTTGCCTGAACAGGGAAGACGTCTGTCCTGGGCCGGGAGTCTTTTCTTCAGGGGGAGGGCCACAGACTCGAGCAAACACCGAGGGCATCTTCTGAGAACTGCGGACAGATGAGAGAGTGAGAGATGCGTAAGGAACCAATCCTGCCACATAAGCCAATGCACATTAAGCTTCCTTTCTTCTGCCATCCTGGATGGATTCCCTGAAGAAACTAAGAAGCTTGGGGCAGTTGCAAAACACAGTGTCAAGCTGATTGCATTGCTGTTGTTGTGTGGAACCCTGACATACGGCAGAGGACAAACTCTTTCCTGCCAGAGGTCTTACCTGGGATTGCTTGCTGTGGCCAGTCCATTCGTCCTTTCCTTGGCTTCAGGCTCTAAGGGCAGCAAGGAGAAAGAGCAGACCTTCAAACAGGAACCATCCTTTCTCCAAGCAAAGCACATCCCATTCACATTCAAGACAGCCACTTCAATGTCCCCTTTTCTCAACTGGGTCTCCCATTGACCGGGTGGTGGACATCCCAGTCACTGGAGGCAACCAGCAAAAAAACTTTAAAAAAGCCAGAACCTCATGGGCCAGCCTCCCATCCCCACCCTCCAGTCACCATTCCTGGGTGGCCTCTCTTACTCTCCAGGCTGAAAGGCAGAGGCTCGTCACTCTCTTCCATCATGGGGGTCACCAGGTTCCTACACAGGGGGAGCTCCTCTTCCTCTTCGCAGGCCATCACAGAGCTCCCTTGGGGACTCTCCTCCATGGCTGCAGTGCCAGCTGAAACAGCCCCCACCAAGATGCCATCTTTGCCCTCTGTGCCAACTGCAGGCTGCTCTGGATCGCTTCCAACCACTGAAACAAGCCAAGGAAAAGAGCAGCTTCAGATGGGCTCCTGGGGTCTCTAAAGCAGAGCTAGCAGCAACCCACAACCAGCTTCTTTTCTGCAAGAGCCATGGTCTATGTGCCAACCCTGGCTCCCTCTTCCAGCACCACAACTATTATTCAGGCAATGTGCCAACCTGCCCCAAGGGTCCAGCTGGCAAAACCACATCTGGAGGGTTTTTCTTCATCATTCAAGCAAAAATACTATGCAGAACTTCAGCCCCACTCTGGTTCTTGTGTCCATCAACCACAGAGGCTCCCACAGAAACCCTCTTCCTGCCCCCAGAGAATCCACCCTCCACTCACCAATAGGGGTGCTGTGCCTGGGGCCTTTCTTGTGCTGGCCCACCAGAGGTGAGGTGAGGACATCTTTCTCTTTTGGCAACAAGATACAAAAAGGCGGCTCTGAAATGACAGGCAAAACAGTTCCAGCTCCTTGCATCATACCAAGCAACCAATCAAAGCAACCTTCCTTAAAATGGGATCCGCTGGATCGATCCCCTCAGAATGGAGGCTGCATCCCTGAAGGTTACCGTAAGAAGCTCAAACTTTGCTGCACTGGTCCATCTGTAGACCTATATCTTTGCTAAATGTGGACTATAAAATATATGCTTCAATAATTGCTACAAGGCTGAAAAGATATTTGAATAACTTTATACATCAAAATGGATTTTTACCCAATAGACAGATAAAAAATAACATGAAAATGATACTAAACACATTGGAATATTATGAAGCACATCCAGGAAGACAAATGGCTTTGCTCTTCCTGGATGCCCAGAAAGCTTTTGATAATGTTAATTGGGAATTTATGTTTGCTCAGTTCGAAGTAATGGACTTTGGGGGAAAGTTTATTAATATGATTAAGGGGATTTACGGTAAACAAACAGCATGTGTGATGGTAAATGGAGATATGACAGGAAAATTTGAGATACAGAAAGGTACAAGACAGGGATGTCCAATATTTCCCTTATTATTTGTTTTGACCTTAGAAGTATTGAACAGGAATGTTCAACAGGAGAAGAAAATAGAAGGAATGGAGATTTAAAAAGAGAGATATAAGCTTCAGGCCTTTGCAGATGACTTAGTTTTTATTTTGGAAAATCCACAAAAATCAGGACTTAAGCTAATGGGAAAAATAGAAGAATATGGGGAGGTGGCTGGTTTGAAAATAAATAAAGAAAAGACTAAAATGTTGGTTAAAAACCTAACTGAGAAACAAAAAATGGAATTAGAATATATAATGGGCATTCAAATAGCAAAGAAAGTAAAATATTTGGGAATATTCCTAACAGCACAATGTGGAACAATAAAAGGAGATAATTATATGAAACTATTGCAAGAGATTAAAGTAGATGTGGAAAAGTGGAAACACCTACAGCTATCACTGATGGGTCGAATAGCTACTATAAAAATGAATATTCTTCCAAGGTTATTGTATTTGTTTCAAACTATACTGATAAAACTAGATAAAAATATTTTAATGATTTGAACAAGATGATAGCGAGTTATATTTGGCAGGGGAAAACAGCTAGAATAAAATAAAAATACTACAGGTTGCTAAAAACAGGGGCGATCTGGGCCTACCAGATTTTGAACTATATTACCAAGCAGCAACACTTACATGGATGAAAGAATGGATAGAATTAAGAAATGCGAGAATATTAACACTAGAAGGTTATGACCTACAAGTAGGTTGGCATGCCTTCCTATGGTATGGGAAAAATAAGACGCATGGATATTTTCAAAGACACTATGTTAGAAATGCTCTATGGTTAGTATGGGAGAGAATAAGACAAAAACATTATTCAAAGGTTCCGGTCTGACTCTCAATAATTGAAGCATTTATGCACCCAAACTTGGTAGACCGGACAAATATTATTAGATATAAGGATATTTTCAATGTAAACGGGGAGCTCAAGACAAAACAAGAGTTAAGTACATGACTTGGTACACTCAAATACAGATACAATTGAGAGATGAAAAAGATGTGAAATTATATAATTTTTATAGAGATTTAACAGAATTAGACCAAATTCTGAGGGGGACTGATGAGAAATCGATAAAGAAGATTTATAACTATTTACTTAGCAGGAAAATGGAAGACGAAGAGGTCAAAGAAACTATGATCGCTTGGGCTAAGAACTTCGGTTATACAATAGATTTAGATTTATGGCAAAAACTATGCAATAGAAACTATAAGGTAACCATGTGTACAGCCTACAAAGATAATTTATATAAAATGTTTTATAGATGGCATTTGGCAACAAGAAGATTGGCTAAAATATTCAAGGATAAATTGTCTAAATGCTGGAAGTGTCACCAGGTCTCAGGCACATATTACCATATGTGGTGGACCTGTCCCATGGCAAAGGAAATTTTGGATTAAAATTCAGGTTTGGTTGGAAAAAATGACTAAGCAACGAAGAGTTGAAACCTGAAATCTTTTTACTGGGAATAATTTCAGAGAGCATTTCAGATAAGGAAATAGTGTATTTGATTTTACATGTATTGACAGCAGCGAGAATAGTTTATGCACAAAACTGGAAGCTGGGAGAAGTACCAA
>JAEANM010003069.1:0-23067 GCA_017656035.1 Myanophis thanlyinensis | reverse complement strand
AAACCCGGCCGGACGCCCCGGACAGGACGTAAAAAGAGGACATGTCCGGCCAAAAGAGGACGGTTGGTCACCCTACATTTATCTGGTGGTGTGGAGAAGGAGAGCTCCTCTGCTGGCATGCTCTCTCTGGGATGCAGAATTGGGATCAACTGGGGTAATGTTTAGCAGAGTAATGGCGTTCTTGTCTCTAGTTGTTCTGGTGTGCAGTGCCCTGTACTGTCGTTTTGAGGGCAGGAGTTGAAACCATTTATGTCCAGGATGTGCCTGGTCCTTAAATATTTTCCCAGCCTTCTTTTTGACTCCTGCAGTATCCAGGTCCTCCATGGAAGGCAGATTGGTAGTCACTGTTTTTCCTGCAGTTCTGATTCTCGTCTGTGTCTGTCTTGTTGGGTTGATGCCCAAGATGACCAGATGATCTTTGGGGAAGGTGGAAATGTTCCTGGATGGAAGAGCTCTGAGAGGAGAACTCGGAGTATTGGTGTGACAGGTGGGGGCTGAGTTATTGTGCCTGAATCTGCCACATCAGAATCGTTCCCAGAGAGGTGAGAAAGCCATTGGATCACCTGTGGGGGATATGCCTTTCTCCTCTGTCCTGCCCCTGGAGGACAGAGGAGTGGAGATTAGGAGAGGAGCTCCGGTGGAGATTAACATTAGGAGCTGAAATCCTTGGCTGGAAGAATGCAAAGCATTTGGGGAGTGGGGATTTGGAATGTCCTTTTGTTGGGGGTGATGGGGAGGGAGGTCATATGATTTCTCCTCAGGCAAAAAAATATATGGAATAAAAATCCTGCTGGATCAATGAAGCAAGACCAGGTGAACTAGATTCTAGCAGATGGAAGGTGCTGGAGCTATGGAGATGCCCCTGGTTGTCTATGAAGAGAAGAGGGAAGGACCAGCAGGAAAGTCCAAGAGAAATGTGCCTCCTCAATCTAAAGGACAGGAACCTTCACTGGGGCTTCTTCCAGCCCCACGGATCATTTCTTTTTCACTGAGATACGATCCGTCTGACTCCTTATTAGCATTTGATCCAGCTCAGAACTCGGTTATTTTGAAAACGATTTGGATTCTCTTGGATGATTGCAAAGTTCCACAGACATCAAGCCTTTGGGTTGTGATCCCGGCCTTTTTAAAAAAAAAAAAATATATTGCCTTTTTAAACTTTTACGATGGCTGATCGGTATTGCTCCCTGCAGGTTTTTCAAACTCCATTTTTAAAAGAGTAACGTTACACATCAAGGATGTTTTCCAATCATGGGAGTCACCAAGAAAGCATTTGATTCTGGCAGGTAACCCATCTAATCAAAATCAGACATTAAAATAATTAAGATACGCAGGAGTGAGCCCTGCTTGCCATGGGCAGCTCCACACACACACACACACAAATTTCCCTCCCCCTAAAAATACATAAGCATCCACACAACAGACCAACTAGCTCACATATAGTGGTCCTTAAATTAATTGTTAAATGCAATTATAGCTCTGGGATAAAAACTGTTCAGGAAATGTGAGGTCCGAGATTTAATTGTTCTATATCTTCTGCCAGAAGGCAACAGTTCAAAAAGATTGTAAGCAGGATGGGAAGAGTCTCTGAGAATGTTGTACAACTTCCGCAAGCAATGAGATGCGAAAATGGCATCCAGGGCTGGTAGTTGGAGCCAGATGATGTTCTGGGCAGTTTTAATAATTCTCTGTAGCACTTTGTGGTCTGCTATAGAGCTGCTCCTATACCATACGAATATGCCATATGTCAGGACACTCTCAATGGTGTTGTGATAGTAGGACAGAAGTAGATGCTGAGATAGATTTATCTTCCTGAGCATTCTCAGGAAGTATGGCCTCTTCTGTGCCTTCTTCACAAGCATAACTCCTTCATGCTTGAAAGCCTATGCTGAACAATTGGCTCTCATCTTCACCCTCATCTTTAATAAATCAATAGAGATGTGCTATGTCCTTTCTTGCTTCAAATGTTCAACTATCAACCCAGTTTCCCAAGAAATACTCCATCAAAGAGCTAAATGACTACAGACCAGTTGCTTTGACATCTGTAGTTATGAAGACCATTGAAAGGTTAATATTGGCACACCTGAAAATCATGCTTACCTACTAGGCAAATAATTTGGCAGATGATACTGTTCAATATGGCAATGCACTACATCTTGCAACATCTTGAATCTCCCATTTAAGAAATCAATTGCTCATGACTCTCCTTTCTTTCTTCCTGGATAGTGTGTGTGTGTGCATGCATACACATATCTTCACGCACTTGTGCACATGCATCTGTTTGAATGTGCATGTGTGTTCCTACATGTGTATATGTGTACAGTATATATGTATGCATGCATGTATCTCCACCTTATTTTTCCACTGTGGCTACCTTTCTACCTCAGATGACCAGAAAAATTATAAAATTGTGCACTTAAAAAAAAAAAAAAGCCCAGTGGAAAATAGGTATCTTATGGAAAGAAAAACAGTAATTAGAAAAAGGTTATGTTGTGTTTCAAACTGGTGTTTGAAAACCCAGTAAAGGGTATTCTGTCCTCTGCACAATATTTAGTTAACAAAACCGCAGGAGTTTCCTGGAACAAAGTAAAACATAGCCAGTAAATGGACAGGAATACTTGAGTCTGTACAATGAGGAAATCACTATTTTCAATTCATCTCAGGTCATAATCACAGTAAGCTTGATGAGTAGAAAATAACATAATTGAGTTCCTTTCCTGCAGAAACTGATGATGGACCATAGTCATGTCTGAGCAGTTTGGCAGTGCAGATGTAACCTTAGACAGTTATGTAAATGAAGGTTCTTTGCCAGTAACATTGTACTGTTTACTAGTGCATACAAAACCTTTGCCAAACAAATTCTTGAATACAGCTCAGCCGCCTGGAATCCATACTGTATATTGGCCATTAACATGATTGAGTGGGTCCAGAGGTATTTTACGAGAAGAGTGCTTCACTCCGCCACTCACAATAGAATCCCTTACGCCACCAGACTTGAAATTCTGGGCTTAGACAATCTGGAACTGCGCCGCCAGCAGTGCGCTTGAAACAGAACATGCAGTCCAATCTAAGCACAGTACACAAAATTGTCTGCTACAACATCTTACCTGTCAACGACTACTTCAGCTTCAACCACAATAATAATCCCCGGAGCTCCCATATTACACCTCTCTTGTGCGAACTACACTGGCTCCCTGTTGCCTTCCAGGTGCGATTCAAGGTGTTGGTTCTTACCTTTAAAGTGCTCCATGGCTTGGGTCCTGGGTATTTATGGGACCGCCTGTTGCCACCATCAGCCTCCTGCCAGCCAGTGCATTCCCACAGGGCGGGCCTCCTTGGGGTTCCATTGCCTGGACATTGTTGTCTGGCAGCCCCAAGGGTTCGAGCCTTCTCTGTGGGGGCACCATTGCCCCCAGAGAGCCGGACCATCACAGACCTGTGGACCTTCCGGCGTGCATTAAAGACCCATTTGTTTCAACAGGCCGGTCTGGCCTAGTATTAATTTTGTGGTTCTAATTGTTTATTTGTTTTTAATTTAAATTTTAAATTTTTATAATTTTATACCTTATTTTTTTAGATGGTTGTACACCGTTCCGAGTCCCCTCTTGGGAGAGAGGTGGTTTAAAAATCTAAATAAATAAATAATAAATAAATTTGCAATCATTTGCAAACGATTGCAAACAATCATTACAAACTCAAAGTAAACCGCTCCAAACTCGATTGCAGAAAATACAACTACAGCAACAGAGTGGTCAATGCCTGGAATGCTCTATCCAACTCCGTTGTTATATCCTCAAACTCTCATAGCTTCAACCTCAAACTGTCTTCAGTGGACCCCACCCCATTTCTAAGAGGTCCGTAAAGGGAATCTGCATAAGTGTACCAGCGTGCCTCCTGGAATTAATGGGGAAAAACTTTTACTTTACTTGGGTGGAAAAAGCCCTGGAATTTCAGATTCAGGATTTCTTCAGCCGTGCCAATACAATGTCTTCAATAAAAATCTTATTCTAAGGACTTTTGTCTTTTTGGAGTTCTGATTGCATTGCTGATGTTGTGTGGAACCCTGACACCATCCTTTTGAGGTCAGTAAAATGAGGATCCAGATTGCTGGGGGTAGTATGCTGACTCTGTAAACTGCTTAGAGAGTGCTGTAAAGCACTGTGAAGCAGTATATAAGTCTAAGAGCTATTGCTATAAATTATTCTTGCAAAATAAGAGAATAGCACCTCTCTTTTGGGGAGAATACTAAAGCAGAAACAAAATATATCTATTTTAAAAGGTGAGATAGAACTGATTACTGTATTGGAGAATTATATTAACATAAACAAGTGCATCCTGAGCACCTTTTAAGCAATATTAGTAAGCAGACTTTTCTCTGCCAGACACACTTTTCATTTATTAGTTCTTCCTTTTCCTTCTGGTGCCTTTTCTCTTTCCTACCTGTCTTTGTCCATTTAATTGTACATCTGAGGACATGGGCAGTTTTTAATTTCACTTAGTCTATGATACCTTGTTTGAAAGTAACATAAATGAGTTCAAATATCACGTTGCAACTCCCCAGCTGAAAATTATGAGAGAAACACTACATTTTCCTGCCAGAAGGTCTGACTCTACAAGCATGTGTGTAGCCTAACAGTGCATCAGCCACCAGGTGTGCACTAACAAGTGACATTAACAGCAGGAAATGTTAATAGAAAGTCAATGAAATTCTAAGAACAAATAATTCCAAATTTGACACTAGAGAACACTTGCTGCTTCAGATGATGTGGTCTTTGAAGTGGAGAAATACTTTTCCTGAGTCAGCTAAGCTCCCCAGGTGTCAAGCAGTTACAAAACAACTCAATTAGCTGAATGATTTCGTCTGAAATGGAAAGGGGTGTCCAGGTTAAATCAAACTCGGTTGGTGCTCGGAGGTCAAACAAGATTTTCCATTTTCTAAGTCATGGACAGGAGCTAGAAAGGAATCTTCAGCTCTGACCATACAGTGGGGCAGGAAGGGATGAAGTCTAAAGGCAAGCAAACAATTCCAGACAACTGATGCAGCATCTCTCACTTGGGGTGGCTACTTCATCCTGGGTAATGTGTACTAGCCTGAGGGAAGAGAAAGGAAGAAAACCTTCCAAACAATCAAATAATTCCAACATCGTTTCATTGAACTTGGAAAGACAAACCTACATGTGGGGAAACAACCAGGTATATTTAGAAAGAACTATCGGTAGCAGCAAGTCTGGCAATTACAAAAACATGGTCAGTAAGACACAGAATTTAACCAGAGGGTTTGATGGCCTCAAAAGTTCCAAAGTATCAGGAGTTTTTGTCTGTTTTCTAGACCCAGTAGGTGTTTTACAGTAATATGCCTTTTTTTTTCATAGAACTGCATGTATAGATAATAAAAACAGAAGAATTAGCCTCTCTGATATTGACAGTTCTGCAAGGGAAATGTTTGTCTCTGTAACCAAGCACTGGAGAATTGTTTTTCTCTAATAGCTGCTTTTGTTGAATTATATCTGTGTTATTAACCATACTAATATCCAAAACATATTATAATTTGCACGCAACAATTTATATCTTACAACATGTTTGGAGTTAAAAATCAGTCCCAAGTTTGAAAAGTAGAAAGATTACCATCTTTAATTTAACTGAACATGCTGTAATAATATGTGCCTCATTTTTCTTCTCTTTTTCCCTGGGATTTTCATCGGCATCCATTAAGCTTCTGTCGAGCCTAGAAACAGCCCAGTAATCATGGATGGATCATTACTCAATGGTTTAATGTACAAAATATCCAGGAATGATGACAGCTATTATTGTGAAGCTTTTCCATCCAGAGCACAGCATTCTGAAAAAAAGGCACTGGAATTCCCCACATGTGTCCATAATACTGCAAAAGCAATGAACTTGGAAGGTTAGATTTTTCCACTGCAATATAACCAGCTGGGAGAAAACTGAAAGTATTTTAAAATGCTCTGCAAAATCCTTAATTTTCAAAGCCTTTTTTAATAATCAGATATGAAAAGCTTTAAAAACTATACACCAATAGCTCTGGGGCTAAAACAATAGCGTGAATGGTCAACCCACAAGACAGAGCACAGTAATCTCCAGAGTCAGCAAGTGCACACTTTTCTTCCTGACAAATGCCACTACCACCAGCATCTCCTTACATCTCAGTCCCCAGGTATGCCTTGTGAAGGGGGTCGGGCACTCTCCTCCCTTGAAGCCAGTTCAGTCTGTGTTCTCACCTTCTCTCTTCTCTTTGTGCTCTAAGATCAAGAAGGGATGGTCTCTGCTCATTGCTTGAGCTCTGTCTCTCCTGTTCCTCCATGTCTACAAGCCTTTCTAATCCTGAAAAGCCCTCCCTTTCCCCAGTTTCCTCCAAAGCCAATGGAGCCCCCTCTCGATCTCTGTCAGCTTCTATTCCTGCTCATCTTCCCCTGGCAGATTCAGCCTCCAATGGGGGCATGACATAGTATCTATCTTGCTAGTTACCTGGTTTTATTTGTCTGGCATTTACCAGTCAATCTCCCCATGTCCAAGTGCCTTAAGTTACCTTGTGTAAGAGAGATGGAGGATACCCTGCTATTAGAAATCCACTGTAATTTGTACTGAAAACTATCCAATCATCAAAAATCTTTAAGATAATGCTGACTTGGTGGAAGGTGGGTTCCAGCATGCAGTTTTTGGCAGGGTGATAAATTACAGGTATTTTTCATGATAGGAGGTGTGGTTCGTGGCTGGGGAAAAAACCAATTAACTGCATTTAAAAGGGATTTAAAATGTATACATATTTTGTGAATGGCCACAATCCAAAGATAATCATTTTGTAATTCATGGCAGCTATTTGGGCTACTTTGTCCAAATGTACTTACAAATCCAACTATGTTGCCTACATTAACACATATCCTTAGTAACTATCAATCTGCTGCCTTCTATTAGCTAATGTTTATTATTGGCCATTATTACACATGTAGATAAAACATTAATTGGGGACAATATTAAAAAAGCCATCTTTTTGGAGCAACCATGTCCTAATTTATTGGTATGAAACACTAGTTATTCTGAAAATGGATGTTAACATTTATGGTATGTATTTTTGGAGAAAACTGATACATAAATTATAGGTCAGAAGTTCTGAACACCAGGATGCATAAACCATCCAAAATGATTCTTCTGGACTCATGGACAGAACATTTTGAAATAATGGTGGCGCACTCATGTATTTATGGCACTTTCAAAGAGCAAACCATTTTTAAAAACCAAAACCCCACTCCTAAACATTCATTCACAGTGTAGATTTTGATCTGTCTGGCATATTTCACAATAATCCTAAATGGATGTGTGGGTAAGGAAGGAAGTGGTAAATCCTCCCCCACTTTTAAACCCCTGCTAGACCATATATTCAGAGCATGCATTGTAGGGAGAATGGACTTAGTCTCTTTTTCTTTGGCTCTGTCCATTTTCTTATTTTCCTTATAGTATGCCATATATTCTCAGTTTAAATTCTATAATTTCACTAGCTGCCTTAAAGCTGCAAACCTGTGATCCCCAGGTATTTTAAATAAAACAGTAATATTCGTACTTTTGGCATTCTGTACATGCATTTTATTTATTGTTTTGTCATTTGATCTATTCTATGCTTCTGTGAATCCTGCATTCTTAGATGGCAATTAGAGCTATCAAATCCAGGGTGCCAAATCTAAGATAACCACTGATGTTAATTCTATCATTAGCTCATGATACAGGCAGTTTTCTGATGCTCACTGCTGCCATCTAGCAATCATATGAATCTTTGCATTCAGCTTTGGTAGTGCTAGCATACATTCAGCTAAATAAAGGGTCCTTTCCTTATGCCACAAAAGGAATTAAGCAGTGTTAAACTATGCAATCCTGATAAGCAAGCTAATACTGATGCAATATTGGATTTGTTAGTATGCATACCAATGTAGTGACACTAGGGCTCCTAACTGATTAGGGTTAAAAAAATCTGTCCAACTAATGTTTTACAGAAAGAAGAAAAGCCTAACCATCTGCCAATGTCAGCAAACAAAGCTGCTATTAAAGGCACAACCTTGGGGACTGAATGAAAAATTGGCAGTGCCTGAAGTTCAAATATTAAAGAAGATGAAACCCTCCTTTCATAATATGCTTTGAAACTTTGCTTTTCCCCATCCCTCTTAGCCATCATGTTTTAGTTCTAACTTAAAAGGCCTCAAAGCTTTCAACATAACAGAGATTTCCCCAAATTCCTGAAGATGAGTTGCTTTTCTATACTGACATTTTCCTGTTTTTAATATTGTCTTTTCCTCCCTCTGTTTTTTAATATTTTAATTATTGACTAAAGCATATGGACGGTTGGATTTGGCTAGTCAAGATGGAGCTGTTCAGGGTGCTCTCGATGGCCCCTCTGTAGAAGGTTGTGAGGATGTGTGGTGGAAGCTGTGCTTTTCTCAGTTTCCTCAGACAGTAAAGACACTGCTGGACCAGGTGAGATTCTCTGCCAAGTGAACACCAAGGAATTTGGTGTTCTCTATGGTCTCCACGGAGGAGCCATTGATGATCAGCAGGGAACGGTCATGTTGTATCCTCCTGAAGTCAACAACCATCTCTTTTGTCTACATTCAGAGATAGGTTGTTGGTTTTACACCAGTTTGTTAACTTCTCCACCTCCTCTCTGAATGCTGTCTCATCGTTCTTGCTGATAAGACCCACCACGGTCGTGTCATCAGCGAACTTTATGATGTGATTCGAACTGTGCATTGCTACACAGTTGTGCGTCAGCAGGGTGAACAGCAGGGGACTGAGCACATAACCCTGAGGGGCTCCAGTGCTCAGTATGATGGTGTTAGAAGTGTTGTTTGCGATGTGGACTGTCTAAGATCTTCCAGTCAAAAAGTCCAGGATCCAGTTACAGAGGGAGGTGTTCAGGCCCAATAGGATCAGCTTCCCCATCAGGTGTTGGGGAATGATAGTGTTGAATGCTGAACTAAAGTGTATGAACAGCATTCGTGCGTATGAGTCTTTGTTTTCTAGGTGAGTGAGGGCTAGATGGAGTGTGGCGGAGATGGTATCGTCGGTGGAGCGATTCGAGTCTAGAGAATAGGAAGACTAGTAGGGGCATGATAGCAGTATTTCAGTATTTGAGAGGCTGCCACAAAGAGGAGGGGGTCAACTTATTTTCCAAAGCACCAGAGGGCAGGACAAGAAACAATGGAGGGAAATTAATCAAGAAGAATCCTGGAATTAAGGAGAAACTTCCTAATAGTGAGAACACTTAACCAATGGAATCAAAAGTTATGGCTGCTTCATCACTGGAGGTCTTTAAGAAGAGACCGGATGGCCACTTGTCTGAAATGGTATAGGGTCTCATGCTTGAGCAGGGGGTTGGAATAGGTGCCCTCAAAATGTCCCTTCCAGCTCTATTCTGATTGAAAGCTTAACCGTTTGAGATGATTTGTTGAACCCAATGGTGCACTGCAGATGTTAGATTGAGGCAAATATGATGTGTGATATGATCTATTTTGCAGTCTTATGGTCCTTTGACTTAAGAACAAGTCTCACAGAATCCAATGGGCCTTACTTATGAAGTCCACAAGTCTTAAAGTTGCCAAGGTTGGAGACCCCTGGGCTAGTCTATTTTAAGAGAGATCAAGCAAAAACTTTGTGGATGTAATATCAAGACATTGTTTTATGCCAACTTGGCTTATTTTTTCAACTATACATCTGACAAAACATTTGTAAGCCATAATTTTTGCTTACTATTTCATACCGGCAACTATAATTGTTAAACTATTCCACATTAACATATCATTGGAAATACCCATTGATGAGCAAGGAAAATTGAGTACAGTATAGTACAGTTTTTCGAGTCATAGGAAATTTCACTGAAAAGAATTAACCAGGTTTGGCTTTCTTACATGGAAGATTTATTTTAATTTGTAGTATTAGATCTATTTCTGAATAAACAGACTTGACTCTCCAACAGACAAGAAAGACTGCTTTCTCACATCAGATTTGTAGGAGACATACCTCACCAAACCTGCATGATATTTCCTCGCAAACTTTTTTCTCTGCTCAATTCAGATCTTTGTTTCTCTGAGGTTTGTTCCATAGATAAAACTGATATTAGCTAAGATTGGGTATAAAACCTTTCCTCCTGTCCATGTTTTTATTCATTTTTATCCCTGTTCAGAACATCAAAGATGGTCCTCTATCAAGTGTCAATCTTCTAACTTTTAGCACATCACCTTAACAATCAGATTATTAATATTCCTTTGTAAATGTCAACGTTTTGTCCAAAGATTCCTTCTAAGTAAGCTATAGTGGCAGTCCTACATATTCAAAGAAATCTGATAGCAAAGCACAATAACACTTTGATATGTAATATGTAGCTACTGAAGAAGACTGTGGACAAAAGTAATTTATTTAGATCCTGGAAAATAATGCCCTTGACAAAAATACTTGTTCAAATAAACATCAGGTCCTGGAATCTCCTCCCTTCTGATTATTGCTTCCTGTTCATCCCTTCCAGGTCCTTGGGGAAAACTGAAAGCACCATGAAGACTAGTCGTTTCTGGCAGATTTCTCCTTTCTAGGCAATCATTACAAACAAAAATGAGAAAGCAAACCCGTTAAGACTAAGCATGATTAAAATAACTTCTGGAAACCGATCTAAAATGGAGGAACTTGGCATAGGCAACACTAATCCAAGTTAACTACATGGAAAAAAATGATGGGGAAAATCTAAAGTAAACCCAGCATGGAAGTGTTGAATAAGAATCAGAAAGCTTCACTTTTTTCATTCATCAGCACCCAGATAACCTATAAGCCATTTGGGACCTGGATATTAAACCTTCCTATTACAGGGAAAAAGAAGATCATGGAACGTATTAAAGGAAAATGCTAGTGGGTTTCAAATATCAAACTTTTACTTACAAAATAACACAGCCATTGGGTAGTTATAATACTCACGAGAAGGGAAAATCTAAAAGACATTAGAAATATAAAAGGGCAGTAAGAAAAGATTTTTCTTAAAAAATCTGCTTATACTTCTATGCATGTACTCTTTGATATTTTGTATGTATACATTCAGTTTAAGTTTGTGTGTGCTCTGTGCACACACATCTATATTTTATATGTACATGAATACACATGTGATAGATAGATAGATAGATAGATAGATAGATAGAGAGATAGATAGATAGATGATGATAGATAGACAAAGATTGCTATGGTAGTATGCATTTTGGACTGAATTCCTTGCAAGCTATTGCCAAAGTTTCTTAGTCTAGCAGGATGTCCTTGAGGCAACTTACAGTCAAGGTGGCAATGGTTAAACATTAGAATAACAGAGTTGGAAGAGACCTTGGTGGTCCTTCAAGTCCAACCCCTTGCTTAGGCAGGAAACCCTATACCATTTCAGACAAATGGTTGTCCAATCTCTTCTTTAAAATTTCCAGTGTTAGAGCTGTGGTGGCACAGTGGTTAGAATTCAGTACTGCAGGCTACTTCTGCTGATCACTGGCTGCCAGCAGTTTGGCAGATCGGGTCTCACCGGCTCAAGGTTGACTCAGCCTTCCATCCATCTGAGATGGGTAAAATGAGGACTCAGCTTGTTGGGGGCAATATGCTGACTCTGTAAACTGCTTAGAGAGTTTACTGTAAAATTGGTATATAAATCTAAGTGCAATTGCTGTTCACAACTTCTGGAGGCAAGTTGTTCCACTGATTAATTGTTATAACTCAGGAAGTTTCTTCTTAGTTCTAGGTTTCTTCTCTCCTTGATTAGTTTCCGTCCTTTGCTTCTTGTCCTGCCCTCAGGTGCTTTGGAGAATAGCTTGACTCCCTCTTCTTTGTAGAAATCCCTGAAATATTGGAACACTGTTATCATGTCTTAGTCCTTCTAGCACATGTCTTTCTATTCATTAAACTAGACATACCTGTTAGGGATCATCTCCGTTAGAAGAATGAGTGCACTCCGGGAAACGTAATGAGAGTAGTGTTGAATAACACACAACCAGCATACAGATACACCGAATAGTAAAATGTAGATTTTACTTCCAATAGAAAAAGATAAACAAAGACCATCAAACAATCCAAGTCATACACAATTAAAGCGGATAGTAATCAATATAATCAGTCGAGGAGTAATCCCAAAAATGAAATCCAATATCATAACCAAAGTTCAGTAACAGTTAACAGTTGCAAACTTTATAACAATTCAAGCAGAACAATACACGGCAAATCCAAAGAAAAAAAATAATGGGAAAATTCTGACTTGTCTTATGGCTGTTGAAGGAAAACATCAGCTAACCATAATGACAGCATTCTCTTAAAGATACAGTATTACATTCCAATCTTGGTTTATATATTTCCAACCCAACTGTTAGGTGACTATTATTCCTAACAATACCCAATTCCAGCAACCATTGTTTGTATGTTTTAGCCTCCAGTTCCCTAATCATCTTTGATCCTCATTAAATGCAGATATGACCATACTTTATCCTTGAGTGAGGGTAGTTAAGACTGTGGTCTCAAAATAGGAATGGTTTTGTGTGACAGAAAGCTTAAAAAACACTATTATTATTAGAATGTCTGTGCTGGATAATATGATATGAATCATTCCACAGTAAGCTGTGCTTTACTAATTGTTTAGTATGGAGGCCGCCAGCTAAAAGAAGACAACTAACAAATGATTATGTCAAGTTAGTTTCACAAAGGAAAAAAGTAAGAAACTGTTGAAAAGGAAATAAATTATTTAGTCTTCCCTTCAGTAAGGTTTTTATCCCTTTCCCCCCTCCCCTTAATTTCCTTCTTCCAAGTTCTGTTTCTTGTCCTCAGTCCCTTGTCACTATACATCTCCTCTCACCAATCTTCTTTTATTTGGGGAAAACCAGCTGCATGTCTCCCTTTATTATGGAGTTTTAATAACAACTGGTGACGTACATGTACATGTTTTGCTACACACAGGCCCTACTATATCTAACATTTGGAATATGCAAGAAAAACTGTGAAATCAACACTGCACACATATACACACAGAGAGACACATACCCTTTCTTCTCCAATCCTTGGGTTTCTGTGTGGCCTGGAATTAGTAAACCTGTTTTTATTACAGTTGTGACTGAGAAATAAAATGTGGGAGGAATAACAGGAAATATTATGATGTTACCCAAATTCTGATCTTTGCCTAGGGAAATGTCTAGCCACGTTTCACTGAAATGAAGCAATATTGACTTTCTTTAGCTACAAAAATCAAGCAAATAGTCAGCAGGCAATAATGATGCTACTGTAGATGTTTTTTTTTTAAGACATAAGGCCCAGGATCGAAGAAACAATATTCATTTAAGCCTTTCTACCAAACAGGGAGATATTTTTTCCTCATTATAACCTCTGCCAATGTAACTTTCTTAGCTTTCCCCCCCTCTATTGACTCAGCATCTCTATGTGACAGGATGTGCAACATCTCAATATATTAAAACAGTTCATGAGATTATATTTGGCCTGATTAAGTTATCAGTTCTTTGAAAGGCTCAAATATTGAGTCAGAGTTTGGATGAAACCCTTTCCAGTCCTTCTTCCTTTCTAAAATTCTGAGCTGGATCCAATTTGCAGAGAAGGAGGAGGAAAGGACCCAATGAGGTTGTGTGATAAGAAAAAAGGGTTGGTGGGCTTCCCTGTTCCCTGTTCCCCCCCTTCACTAATTGAAAGGAAAACATCCTCCAATTATTCTCATAAAAGTTTGGGATAAGGCTCAGGCTTGAGAAGCAAGGCTTTTCTGAGGGGGAGGGGAGAATAATTTTTCCTCTGTGGAAAGCAGGATGGCCTTGTTTCCTATAAAAAACTAGAGAAAGAGGGAAAGACTCAGTATGTCAGCCTGAAATAGCAATAGATGCCTGCCTGATTCTCTTCCTCTAGGTATACTTGATTGCATTGCAGCTGCCCCCAAAAAAGCCAACACAGTCCTAGGCTCCATTAACAGAGGAATAGAATCAAGATTGCATGAAGTGTTAGTCACTTCATAATACCCGGATAAGACCACACACTTGGAATGCTGCATCCAGTTTTGGTCTCCATGATATAAAAAAAGATGTTGAAACTCTAAAAAGAATGCAGAGTAGAGCAGTTAAGCTGATTGGAGGACTGGAGGCTAAAACGTATAAAGAACAGTTGCAGGAATTGGGTACGTCTACTGTAGTGAAAAGAAGCACTAGGGGTGACATGACAGCAGTGGTTCCAATATTTGAGGGGTTGCCACAAAGAAAAGAGGGGCCAACTTATTTTCTAGAACAGCAGAAGGCAAGACAAGAAACAATGGATGGAAACTAACCAAGGAGAGAAGCAACCTAGAACTAAGAAATTTCCTGACACTGAGAACAATCAATGGTACAATCAGTGGAACAGCTTGTCTTCAGAAGTTGTGGGTGTTCCATCACTGGAGGCTTTTAAGAAGAGACTGGGAAGCCATTTGTCTGAAATGGGTATAGGACCTGATTGAGTAGGGGGTTAGACTAGAAGACTTCCAAGGTCCCTTCCAACTCTGATGATGGTGATGATGCCAAATGGTTTGCATATCAGATTACACCCCAGCAGGCTTTTTGCCTACTGAAACAAGAAAGTATAACTGGAATGATGGAGGTGCCCTATTCAAATCAGTCATGCCTTGGTCACTTCCTGTTTGGAACATTGCAGTGCCTCCACATGGATCTTCCCTTGAAAACCAAGTGGAAGCTACGACAAGTACAGATTGCAGCAGCATGACTAGTGATGGATACACAATAGCGTATTTATGTAACACTATTGCTTTGCAAGCATATCAGCTCCCTATAAGTTTCTGGGTGCAATTCAAAGTGCTGGTGACCGTGACCATGACCATGCACAAGGCCAGGTTATTTGTAGGACCACCACTTGTCTTTGGCTGTTTCTGCCCATCCCATAAATCTGTCTAAATGAGCATGCTTTGAGTCCCTTCTGTGAAAAGAGGTCTCTCTTCTCTGTAAGAGACTCTGTCCTTTGGAGCAGCATATCCCCTAAAAATAAAAAGGCTTCAACCCTGCTGATCTTCAATAAGGCAATTAAAAAACTGGTCTTTCCCCTGAGTATTGGGCCAGGATGTTGGATGTGACCATTCTGTAATAGATGGAGGACTTGTAATATGTTTGCAGCTTGATCCTAGTTGTCTGTATTGAACTGTGTTTTATGTTTTAAACCCCTATGTTAGCCACCCAGAGTTGCTATCAGCAAACTGGACAGACATGTAAATCAAACAATCAGTCAACCAACCAACCAACCAGAGAGTAACATAAGGACATGGCAGAAAAAAGAGACTTCTAGCATTGTGCTATGGTTGATCGGACATTGAGAATCGCCCTAGGAAAAATGAATAAACTAAAGTTTAATTGAGAGCCAGTTTGGTGTAATGGTCAAAGCCACTTGGCTATAAACAGCGGGTGGCTTTGTAGTCAAGAAACCTGCAGGGACTTGTCCAGGAGGTCATCAGGAATGAAGATCCATTCAAAGATGCAAACAAACAAAAATTTAATTAGCCAAAGTTGCCAGATCAATTTACATATATTTGGGCCCTCAACTAAATGCTAAAGTACCAGAAAGAATCTGCATCTTGAAAGGATAGTTTTGGACAGAGCAGGGACTTACAGTATATCATCCCTGCATGCTAACCTGCTCTGACTTGAAATTTCTTCAACATAGTTTTATCAAGGTTCTAGAGTTACGATTTTTCAAACTTGTAGCTTGAAGATATATGGGCTTTAACTCCCAGAATTATCCAGCCAGCATGCTAGGTGTTGAAGTCTTAGCATTGTCAAGTTTGAACAACATTGCTTTAGAAGATCAGTCCACAGTTGTGTTTGCTGAAACTAATAGACCATAGATTAATTATTGTAGAACTTTCAAACCATCAAAGCTTCTCCATATAGCCCATAGGTTTCCATCACCAATAGAACAAGTGCATTTTCATATTTCCATGATTCCTATGCCATTCTCAGTTCTCTAATGTAACTGCCTAACTAGCTGAATTTAATAGCTTTCTTCATCTCCATCACTAAATAGAGGCATCTGTTATCAAATGAATATGAATAATTATTCCTGAACAGCATGCCTTGCTCAGATTTTCTATCTAATGCACTGCCATTATGAATTTAATTCCATATTGCAACATATGCTGGCTCATTTTAATTCTGTTTTAGAGGCTTTTTGCATTCCTGAATTTCCACAATGTAGACGGACAAATGTGCACACACATGAATACACATTTAAATTAAAACAAATGAAGAACAAGCTCTGAGTACTTTTGGATACTGACTTCATCCTCAAAACATAACAATGTGAATCAGATCTCAGCCACAACATGTTGACTCATCCTGGATTAATGGCTTGTTACTGGGAACAAACATCCCAAGGATGAGTTCACACACATTGAATGGTAACATCTGTCACCATAACAAGGTGATCACGTATTGAATCACCAACTGCTACACATTAGTTCCATTCATGGAACTCCCATTTCGAGATTGTGATCTCAATTGGTCAGTGATGATTCACCACATACATTGATATGATTAAACCCAGGATTTATATTTTACAGGGATCTTTACTATGAGATTATCCTATAGAAGATCATTTGTTTTCACAAATTTGTCTCCATCAGACGAAAACAACCTGCCAACATGGGAAAGGATAGATTTTGATGGAGGAATTCAGCATTTCCCTTGCAAAGCTTGCTTGCAGAAATGTAAGAGGGTGTCATATCTTGAATTCAATCAAGTTGGTAGAATGTTGCTTCTCTAAACTACAATTCTACCATCCTTACTCTACTCTCTACTCTCAAAGTTACAAAGCATAATCTGGCTTCTCTCTGCAGACTAGCAATAGGAAGACTTGATTTAGGATCCCACTCTATGTGATTTACCAAAAAGCTGTAATAATAGACCTAGGCACAGAGTCTCTTGCCCTTGAAACAGCTCGACCTTGTTGCTGATTCAATACAAGCCGATCTTACAAAGCCATGGAATCTGATAATATTGGGCAAGGGAAAAAGGGTCAAGGGGAAGATATTCCATCTTCAGAAGCAGCAGTCTGACAAATGGAGAGGAAGGAGATCTCAAAAATCTGAGATTAATTGTGGTTCAGCAGCAGTATCATCAAATATTTTTGCTTTTATATATACTCTGAAATAGCTCTTCTTAAGAGACCTGGTACCAGTTTATAAACATCCAGGCATCTGCCATTCTTGCTGGAACCCATCAGAATTGTGATCCAGGGAGCTTCAAATCTAGTGTAAATTTGGGCCCCTGCAGTGTTTTTAGCCTCTGATTTAGCCAAAGGGATCCTCTAATCATGCTTCTTCTCTTTGGATTTCTTCTTTTATCCAGAGATTGGAAGCAGTGTGTGACAGCCCTACTCCACCCTGGAGCAATGCTAGGTGCAGAATATCTCTGCATGAATGATTATTTCTTTTCTCACTCATTGTATGGTTATAGAACAGAAATCTCATGTCTATTATCCTTTTTGCATTGTCTTTGTTAGGAATTGTATGCTAAGCTGTATGATTTATGACTTTATCTCTGGGAGACACTGTGCAGACAGAGAACTGTCAGCTCTTAAATAAAATAACAGGTATAAAATTCTCCTTCCAGAACTTAAAAAGATGGCTTACACAAACCATTAATCTTTATATTTTACTCTTTGTTCCATTACCACCCAAGTATTACTGGGATGAGGGGTGGGGGGAGCCTAATTCTAGATCTTACATTAAATCGGTATGATTGGAAGGAGTTGAAGATAGAGGGAGATGGAAAGGGGTCTATCAGTAGAGAAAATACTGCTTATTTGAGAAAGAATTACTGCCCGGTTTTTTTGGTCCACTCCACCATTTAGGGAGCATTCTTTATAAGTTGCTCTCCTAGCCAGTGGTGGAATTCAAATTTTTTTTACTGCAGGTTCTGTGGGCGTGGCTTGGTGGGCATGGTGGAGGGAAGTCATGTGACTGGATGGGCAGTTTCTGTAAGCAGGGCAATAAAGATCAGGCTAGAAACAACACCAGAATGTTTCTTTTCCTGTCTTCCTTACAGGATTAACCCTGTAAAGTGGGAAAAACCAAAAGGAGATTTCTAAGAACCAGTTCTCCGAACTGCATAGAAAATTTACTACCGGTTCTAGCGAACCTGCTAGAACCTGCTGAATTTCACCTCTGCTCCTAGCCATATTATCAGAGTTGCTTACCTCTCAGCTGGGAAATGTTAAAAAATAAAAGTTTGCTAGCAAAGTGACACAAGAAGAAAAGTCTCTTATACCCATATAGGAAGAGAAGAATTGTCATGGAACTAAACCACTTAATTTTTCTTTTTTGATTAAGTTGCACCCTATTTTACATTTGTCTGTTCAGGGTTGTTCAATAATGCATGAAAGTGGTAGCTATGCATTCAATCCACTCCCATTTGGTTGGGCCACTGAGGTTGTTGATGGTTCTTTACAGACAATCAAATTTAGGCAAGTGGAAAATAACTCAAACAAGGCTAGGTTGAAGCAAGCCCTCATCTACGGGTTAATTTGGCCAATCTGCTGTAAATCAGAAATAAATTCTGAGCATCAATCAGTTATCAGTAATCAATCATCATAGTAGCAACGGAAAAAATGAATCCTGCCCTAATTATTTTTCTAAAGTTTTAAAAATCCTTAGGGTAATTAGAACCAGATGTTTGTGTAGAAAGTTTGCAGTTAGTTCTGAGGCTAAACAAAATTTGGGGGCACAAAATTCTTTACTTTTGGATTTTACATTACATTTATATGAGTGGATCTTAGTTTTCTCCTTATTTTTTTCAAAAAGGAAATTGTACACATCTAGAATCTGTTACATACAGGACTTCCCCAGGCAATCGTCAGGAGTCAAGACTCACTCAAAGGCACAAATGCAAACACAACTCCCCGTAAAATGTATATTTATAGACTGCTCAGTTCTGCAGCACACGGAAATCAAGTCAAATTTGTCAGACCTTTTTCTATGCCTGATCCTACATCAAAATCTTACTCTTCAGAAAACAGTCAATAGCTCAATATTTGAGATGATTATAAGTACTTGTGTCATTGTGCCCTGATTTCAAAACATTTTTGCTCTCTCTGGGCAATACTATTCCTGATGTGGTGGATAAATTTCACTGTAATTTAAACAACAATTCAGTTTAGTGACAGACACATGTGCAACGGAGCTGGGATACAGACTCTATGTGGCAAAAAGTGGAACTTGAACTCTCTTCTCAACCCTTTTTTTTATCATTTTATTTTCCAATTGTTAGAATAGAATAGAGCTAGAAGGGACCTTGGTGTACAAAAAAACTGTTTCTTCTAGTCCAGCCCCCTGCTCTGGCAGGAGATCCTATGCCATTTCAGACAAGTGGCTGTCCAGTTTCTTCTTAAAGACCTCCAGTGATGAAGCACCCACAATTTCTGCAGGCCAGCTGTTCCACTGGTTAATTGCCCTCACTGTTAGGAAGTTTCTCCTCAATTCCAGGTTATTTCTCTCTTTAGTTTTCAACATTATTTCTGGTGCTTTGGAGAATAAATTTGCCCCCCCCTCCTGCTTTGTGGCAGCCCCTGATATATTGAAATATATCATGTCACCCCTAATTCTCCTTTCTCTAGACTTGCCAAATCCAAATCCTGCAGCCGTTCTTCATATGTTTTAGTCTCCAGGCCTTTGATCATCTTAGTTGCTCTTCTATGAATTTTTTCCAAAGTCTCAACATCTTTTTTGTCATGAATTGGTTGCAGTATTCCAGGTGTGGTCTTACTAGGGCTTTATACTCGATATGTTACTCAAATAATAGTTTTGCCTGTACTGAGACTTGGATTTTTGAAAGAGTTAAGTACTATCTGTACGGCCAGGCTCTGTTTTAAAGGAGAAAAAATTGAGAGCACTCTGTAGGAAAGGACTGCTTATTGCAGGTCATACTGGGTGCTGATGCTACCCCCCATTTGTTCTTAAATGCACTGTTACATGGCTAGAATAGAAATGGAAAAAAAAATTGCATTTCACTCAGACTTCAGGGTTTATGGAATGTGCCGAGAAAAGTGCCAGACAGCATATGTACTAAATGGAATATCATCAAAATCAGACACAAAGAAATCCATTTGGAAGGGATTATGGAAAATGTCTTTCCTGATTCTATTGTCCAGAATATTTTGATTTAATCATCCAGGTACCAATGCTTTCAAGATTAAATAGAACTGTCTGCTGAATGCTTGTTTATATTTAGGATCTCCCAAAGTCAGTTACGTAATTTAAATTTTAGTTCATTTAAATTGAGAGTAATATAGCAATCTCTGCAATAGGAAATGCTTTAGAGCTGGACTCCAACCATTCTGGATATCCAGTCCTGTCTTTGTCCAGGTAAAGAGCAATAGCCAAGTGGAAAATGTGAACGATCTAGGATTATGAAGTGCAGATTATTTTATTTTTAAATTGCAAATCAAATAGTGCACAGGGTACAGCAGAGAGTGAACTGTTGGCCCGAGCTTTAGTTAGAGTATGACAGCGTTTTTTAAATTTGGCAACTTTAAGACGTGTAGACTTCAACTGCCAGAATGCTGCAGGCAGCATGTTGGCAAGTTTGAGAAAGACTGTGGCAAGGGAAAAAGTACTCAGAAAAAAATGCAAAGGTTGAATAAAACAAAAATAGCCCTCTGCAACTAGATTTTACTTTTCTATCTTGGGATTTTTTTTAAGGTCTGACAAACCTAACTGCTCAGAAGCAACCCTGAAAAAAATAAGAAACAGTTTTTTTGTACACCAAGGAAAACATTTTCCCTTAGCATAAAACAATGAACATCTCCCCCCTACATACACAGACACCATTTGTTATTAAATACAATTACAAAAAAAACCCCATCTAGTTGCAAATTGAAAGTACTAAAATCTGTCCCCTCCATAGTTTCTCAATCTAAATGTCAGTTAAGAATTGAAATAATGATATAGCTTTTTACAACTACCCCTGGACTTTACGTTGTTGCCTACATTGGTCCACAGATTATCAGCCTACATTCCAGAGCTAACTACTGTTAGACTTAGTAAGACACACAATTTGGACAACAAATGGAGAGAAGGTGGAAGAATGAGCTGTGTGACCTGATTCATATGTCCTAAGGAAAGTTAAGGGGGGAAAAACCCAAGAAAGTCCTTTTGGAAAAGCAACTTTTGGACAACTATGACCTGGATGATTGAAAATCTCCATAGAGATTGACCAGATTCTTACATCCCTTCTTAACCATGGTCTACTGACGACATCACAATTGACTGGAATTATATACAGTATATGGGTAGATAGTCCTTGACTTACAATGACAAGTAGGACCAGAATTTCTATTACTAAGCAAGGTGGTAAAGTGAACCACACCTGATTTTATGAACTTTTTTTTGCCATGCTTGATAAGCAAATTGCTGTAGTTGTTAAGTGAATCTTGCAGTCATTAAGCAAATTCAGCTTTTCCCATTCAATCTGCTTGTTGGAATCTGGCTGGGAAGTTTGCAAATGGTGATCACATGAACCCAGGATACTACAATCACCAAAAGTACATGCTGGTTGCCAAGGATCCAGATTTTGTTCACATGACCATGGGATTGCTGGGATGGTTATAATAGCAAGGAATGGTCGTAAGTCACTCTTTTTAGTGCCATTGTAACTTTGAACTGCCAATAATCAAATGGTTGAAAGTCAAGGATTGCCTGTAATACTATACTTATTTTATATATATAACATCCTAATCAAAACTAGCTTATATCATCTGGTTCACCTATCACATTAAGTGACATATAAATTCTGACATTGTAGTTTATAGATCATTATTTATTTTTAGCATATGACATCTACAGATTGTGCAATTACTGATATACAAATGTAGTTCAAATAAAGTGTCAGCAAATATATATGTATATATATTTTATGTGGACAATACAACATAAGAGATAAATATTAAATTAAGATGAAACCACAGTAAAATCATAATATGGAGCCAGAGAATTGCAGTGGTAATTGTAATTCAATTTCCAAGGAAGCTGATCATCATCTAATTGCTTCTGGTATGGCTGCTATGAGATCATCTCAGGTGCCTTGAATGATCACAGTGGCGCAGTGGTTAGAGTCCAGTACTGCAAGCTACTTCTGCTGGCTGCACTCTGCCTGCAACTTGGCAGTTCAAATCTCACCAGGCTCAAGGTTGACTCAATGTTCCATCTTTCCAAGGTGGGTAAAATGAGGACCCAAATTGTTGGGGGCAATATGCTGACTCTGTAAACCACTTAGAGGGGGCTGTAAAGCACTATAAAGTGGTATATAAGTCTAAGTGCTATTGCTATTGCTATCACATAAATCCATAATGATAGCTTAGTGTGTCCATCAATACCCAGTCAATAATGGTTTATTCAATAAGCCAAACATTGCTGCTTATGTCAACTGATGTAGCACATATGTAGGTGATATATAATATATATGGTGGCCCTAAGGTAGTCTAATACCGTCCAATGGAATAGAAGTAGCCATGTTGAAATATGCCTGTTTAGTCAACTTTTGTTTCTGAATCTAGGCAGCAACTTCCTGTCTTTCATCTCAGGGCAGCAAAAGGTTATGGGATTTCATCTGGAATCCAAGCACAGAACTTCAGAATGATTCCAGAATGATCAAGGGAAGTACAATCATTTGTAGGGCAACTGAAATGCTTATACTTCATTTTACAAATGGCATAGAAAAATAGCATTCCTATCTTTTATGAAGACCTTCAAGCAATTGTTTTCAAAGACTATTGGGCAGGTGGATAGTTGGCTAACAGGGGGAAAATTTCAAGGAGTATTCATTAATTCAAGTTGTTCATAATTCAAGCCCTGAGTTGAAGGATGCACATAATTCAGAAATTGGGGAAACTATCTGATATCATATCGCAGCCGTCTCCAGGGGGCCTTTCTATCAGGTCCGTCGGATCGCCCAGCTGCGTCCCTTTCTGGATCAGGGTGCCCTTCGCACAGTCACTTTTGCCCTGGTAACCTCCCGTCTGGATTATGCCAATGCT